>RJWM01007101.1:0-80158 GCA_004363535.1 Dasyprocta punctata | reverse complement strand
GCCATTATTTCACTATTCTGAGCATCCATTTTGTAGCTCAGAGACAGGTGCACTTTAATGTCATTCTCATGTCTCAGAGCTGAGCAGGAAGGCATCGTAGGTGCTGAAAAGGTGACCCTTCTCCAGTGTTGAGAAAACTGTATGTTGGGGTTCTCATGTCTTGCTTTGCAGGAACTGAGAGTACAGGCGTTTGTCAGTTCCAGAAAATAACCATGGAAAATCACAGCTGCTCCATTCTGCTGCATAAGCAGTGGGATGGATGTGATAGATGGGAATGGAATTTGGGTGGGTTTTCTATAGCTTGTCTGGGAGACTTCCCTCTCTAGAGGTACTGGGGAGCTGATGTGTCAGGTGTCTTGGGCCTTGATGGCTGGCCCCCCTTGCAGCTGCAGGCAGGAGAACTTGTGTCCCCTTTCAGGCAAATAGCGTTGTCCATTTCCTGAGACATTATGGGGCTTTGGATTCCATGGCTTTTAACTGATCAAATGGCAAAGAGGAGGAAAAAAAAAATGGTGAATATCTTATCCAGAGCCTAGTCTGGCTATGATTTTCTTATTCTGTCTTCTATCTTTAGCTCTTTTTTCTTCTCTGCAGGGAATCCCGGGCTACTTTTCTTCCCCACCTTCTTACTCTCCCAAGTTGTTATTTAAAGTCCAAGGGCTTCTGAATACCTCCTCCCTGCCTCTGAGCCGCAGGGAGGGTGGGCAGGGATCACGGGGGCAGGCGCTCACTGTCATTCTTCCCGACAAGGTGGGGGCAGGCTCTCTCCTCCAAAGCCTCCGAGCTTGGGCTGATAAGCAGCAGTGTCAACTGCTTTCTGCCAGAATGGCCTGGATTCCCCCTGGAATGCACTGCTTGCGCCTTGGGTGGGCACCAAGCAGAGGAGGTAAGGGAGGGGAAAACTGCTGGAGGTTGCACTAGCCAATTAATTAACATCATCTACAGCCAAGGGGAGGGGGGGAGGTTCTTGAACTTGATATGCAAAGTTATGCAAAATCTTATGCAGATTATCCTGGGTTCAGAATGGAGAGTCCTGGAGGTCTGGCATTTTTCTTAAATTGGAATTCAGTCCTGCTGGATGCTATGGAGAATTAAGGAGTGAGACTATTTTGAATTAGATGGTTAAATCCTTCATAATTCAAGCCCATGAGAATACTCACCACTTACATACAGTTTGGTGAGTAAAGGTAAGGTTTACTCAAACTACCTGCAGAGCTACAGGACTCTGTTCTCCAGAAATTATGACCTTAAGATCTCCAAGCGAACTCTCAACCAAGACCACTATATCTGGTACGCCTGAGGCAGAATAGAAAAAAATAATGATAGGTAGAAAGAAGACAAAGAAAATCATAATTTAAAAATTGTACTCTTAGGAAAAATTGCAGCTTCAGGACACAAAAGTTCCCCCAAGTTTACAATGCCTTTTCTCCAAAAACTCACTCCAAAAAATTCTGAAGGGTCTGAAACACAATAAGGCTATAAATTGGGCCCTGGACTTAGGCTTTTACTACTGTAAATTGCTCTTCCTCCTGCATATGCAAATGGGTTGCATTCTAACACAGCCCACCAAATGGGTTGAGAGTAGCAACGCACATCTAAATTGTCCAGCTTAAAGACATTGACAAGTCCATGTAAATACAGCCAGCTCCAGACCATAAGGTACACTCTGTTTTCTGATTGTACTTTTAAAATGCTGCCTAACAAACCTCTATGTGCCTCTCACTGACCTGTTTTGAAAATTCTTTTTTCTGTGATCAAAGTCACTGAATCCACAGCATCATCTGGAGTTGGAATGAGTCGAGGTCCCCATCTTCTCTTTGAGGGTCCTCATTAGAATCCATTCCGTGAAACACCTAGCTACTATGCTTTTCCATTTCTGAGTTTTACAAACAGACAATAAATGAAAAAGCCACACAATATCTAATGGGGACCGAGGCGTCAGAGCTAAATTTAAATTTGAATTCTGATCCTGAGCAATGTTATACAACCTTAATGAGCCTTGGTTTTCTCCTTCTGCAGAATGGAGACAATAATATCAATCCTACTGTCACTGGCTTTTGGGTCCCATACATTCTTTCCAGGTTCTTTGTGTCCTGAACAAAGAAATGGACAAGAAATGTGGAAAAGATAGCAAGGAATTACGTTTATTGAAGGGAGAAAAGAAGTATGCACTGTAGAGTGAGAGCGGGCTGGTGATTAGACTCCCAGCTGCCACCAGGTTAATGGCAGGGCTGTTTTATATCTCATTTCTAATCACTACTGCCCTCCCCCCATGCAAACAAAGCGTTTGGATAGTTGTCTTATCAGAAACTCACCTGGCCTGATGTCAGATCTAAACTGTCCCATCAAAGGCCTGCTTGGTTTTGCACCAGATGTAAATGAAGAACAGAAGATAGCACTTTCTGATTGCTCCCAGTGCAGTGCCCCAGAGTCATTTTGGATTTCATGTTCTGTGCATGTATCATGGATCTTCCATGATTGACAGGTCATGCTCAATTGCTCAACTGGTTTTATCCCACCTAATCTCCTATCTCATCATCAGCATTTTTGTTGTTCAGTGAGATACTGTATTTGAAGCCCATGCATGTGCCTGGGTACGTAGTAAGCTCTGATTATCTTGCGAATCTGATGCAAATGTTAAGGCCCTATTTGAATTCTACCTCCTTCATGAAGGTTTTCAATTCCGCTGCAGCTTGAAGCAACCTCTGCATTCTCTTGAGGTACTGGTTGTACAACTCATCTGGAAATTCAAAATGCACTGCTTCATGACTTGTCTTTTGTTTTTGTTATATTACTTAGCTCTGTGTTGTTGTTTAATTAATTCTTCCCTTCCTAATCTCTTGTCTTCTCAATTTGACTTTAGGTCTTTGAGGATGAAAACTGTATCTTACATCAGTGATGGCAAACCTACGGCACACACAATAAGCCTGTAGCAGCCGCAGCTGCCTGTTTGTATCATTGAAAGCTTTGAAAGTTTCGTCTTCACTGCCTTATGTTTTTAGTCACCCAAGATGTCTGGAATTCATCTTTGCAATAAATATGTGATATACTCTTAAATTTGATATGCAAACTTATGCAAAATCATTCAGAGATTATCTTGCATTCCTCTTCAAACATTAAGAACCAGAAAGAAGATACATCATGAAGCACTCAAAAGTGGTCATCTAGACACTGGAATGTTTTTCTTACAAAGAGCTTGTAGCGTAACAAGAGGAAAACCCCACTTGTGCACCTACTCTTGTTTAGTATCTGACAATCTCTGTCTCAATAAGCAGCAATAAAGCTGAATGGTAGCCCTTGGTGTCATGCAGAAGTTAATAGCAGAAGGCACAGAACTCTCGGAAACACAAATGAAGAGGTGGAACGTCTGCTTAGTTACATCCTGCTGCTTGAAAAGAGTGGCATCAGGATTAGTGCTTAGCTCCTTTTCTACTTCCTCCTCTGATTCATCGAGCCTTGGAGGCAAGCCGTGGCTGGGTCACTGTGGCCACATTCTGGGCCCTAAGTCCTCAGGTTTTTGGGTTGGGGCACCGTCACTGCAGAATTTCTATTTTTCTCTGGGCTAAAGGAAATAATTTCAGTATTAAAGATGAGGACATTTTTTCCTAAGGGAGCATCTTCATATGTTGTTTACCATTCTGCAGAAATCTTAGGGAACAGATTAAAGAATTTATGGAAAACCTGTATCTCCCTCTCTCTCTTTCTTTCTTTCTTTCTTTCTTTCTTTCTTTCTTTCTTTCTTTCTTTCTTTCTTTCTTTCTTTCTAAATTTACTGCTTAGTATTACAGTGTGGTGACGTCTGTCCTGGAAAGTTGGCACACACATTTAACATATCTTGAACTGAGCCCGTCCCTGTATCAGAATTCTACCTCCTGGTTTCCTGTTGTCTTTCCTTTATTGCATGAATGTATTCTTTAGGTTTCTCACTTCTTAGCACTGTAAAACACACACACATAATCTTTCTCCCACCCAATTATGATAAGCATGTTCATCTTGTGTTTAAAGTAATATACACTATATTGGGGAGCATATTTGTTGGACAAATCCTCTTATTTTCTAAACAAGTTCCAACATGAGACTAGAAAATGTGAACAATTTACAAGAGTTTCATGTTCCTCCCAAGTTTGTTGGGAGGAAGAATGAAATATGCTGAAATTTCAGTTTTATATTCTAGGTAGAAACAGCTGAATATAAAAACAGGTTCAGAAAACTTTTCAATGGGGTTGTGAATACCGAATACTCCATGTACACTTTTTTGTATTTCCGTGCAAATATGAGTTTGTCTAAGGATCAGGGTGTTCAGAAGAATTCAAACCAAATAACGGAAGTACATGTATAAACCTCATGCTTTCCATACCTTGTGCCTGGGTTGGCTGCAGCCTCTCCTTACTGAACCTAGGGTTGGTACCAACTCTCAGGCTGCTGCCTAGGGTGTTCATTTTTCTTTCCTTCTGCTCTCCCTCTCCTTTTTTTTCTCTTGCTTTTCTATTTTCCTGTTTCACCTCTTTCTCCTTCTACCTTTCTCCTTCCACCTCTTTTTTCTCTTTCCTTTCTTTAACCTTTACCCTTACTAAAAACACCAATAAATTGTACATTGGGTAAGTGATGTACAGCCTTCTTGTTGAAAAGTACTCCTTGGAAGACTGAGGGTGTAGTTCAGTGGTAGAGCAGTTGCTTAACATGTGGGAGGCCCTGGGTTTGACACACAATACAAACAATACAAAACAGAATAGAATTCTTATAAAAGAATCACAAAAAACAAATGAAAACCACCATGACGTGGATGAACATTATCTTTTTGACTAAATTTTAGCCAGGTTCTCTGAATGTGAAGGGTCTCCTCTGCACTGTCCAATTTTAGCAAGAATCCTGCTAAACCAGTTTGACCAGAACCCCTCACCACCGGCCTCCACATTTGATCATCCTTCAATGTCTAGTACCTAATTGGATACTTCATCCTCTACCATTCCTGAGCTGGGTGTCTGATCACCATGGCCCCCCTTCAACAAGACTCTTATTTAGGTTACTTTAGCCAGAGGGCTCCCCTAATTGTTCTTGGTCCACAGATCCATGCTCTGTTTCTTGGCTATAAATTTTCACTGCTTATGCTGCATTCACAGTTGAGTCCGGTTCTATACCAATGCCTCCTCATCCCATTGCAGTAGGCCTGAATAAAACTACTTTAATCGTTTTAACTATTGTCCAGCTCTGATTTTCTTTGACAGCATCTAGAAACAAACAGCACACATATTTTTGCTCCAGGGGAATTGGGGAAAGGAGAGTTTGTTTTTTGGTGATAAAAGTTGTACAGTGAACAGTGATCTACACTTTCATGTAGGAGAAAACAAAGAAGGAGCGAATTTAATTTTTAGCCTTTTTCTGATGGTTGAATTCATAGAATGAGGAGAAGATGCTAGAGATCAATGTGGTCTTTTTCCTGCTGTGAAAAGGAACTGAGAAAACTTAAAAAGGAATTGTAGGTTGTTAATCGTAGGTGATCTGAACTCTGTAGCAGTATGACATTTTTAAACCATTACAATAACAGTGGAATACTAATTAGGTCATTTTGTTTTAAAAGTGTGTCAAGTTACTTCTATTGAGAAAGTCAGAGTACTCTGTCCAAAAGATCTGAGCTGTGGGCCATTGTTTTTAAAGATATTGAAAAATACTAGATATTAGGCTCTGCTCTCTGTGCTTTTGATTTTTAGCAGTTTTCTGTGATGTGCTTAGGTTTTCTTTTAAAACAAATTCTCTTGGGTTTCTAGAATATGTAGAGTATGTGGCATGATTCCTTTTATGAATTTTGTAATTCTCAGCCCTTATTTTCTCAAATATTATCTCTTCTCTCCTCAAAATTATAATGATGTATTAAACATTTTTATTGTATCTTTTATGTTTCTTACTCTTTGGTCTTATATTTTAATTATCTTTGTTCTCATTTTTCTGACCTTGTCTTAGGTCATGGATCCTTGACTGTGCCTGGATGGGGCAATTAAACCCATCCAGTTCTTCCTATGAAATTGTGGTTTTTGGTTCTAGAACTTCCATTGAATCCTTTCCTATAGTTTCAATTCTCTGATGAAATTTTACATCTTGTAGTTTATTTTCTGAACATATTAGTTGTAGTTACTACAAAGTCCAGGTTAGATAACTCCAGTGTCTGGATATTGTTTGCTTTGACTGTCTGCTTTTTTCTTTACTTGGATTTTGATGGTTTCTTGTCTTTTTGTTTGCCCAGTTATTTTTGGTTTCATGGTGCACATTCTGTATGAAAAACTGTGAAAACAATATGGACTTTGGGTTCATTTTTTTCTTCAAGTAGCAGTTAAACTAAGGGCTGATAACCTTAATCCAATTAAGGATTGATTTGATTTGGATTTCATTCTTGGTGAGGGCTGGTCTATTTCTGATTTATCCTTTGTAGTTGCTGGAACTTCTCTATACTGGTGAGCTATTTTAGTCTATTTTATACGAAATAACAAAATAGCAGGGGCTGTCAATCAAGGAATGGATAAAAAAAGATGTGGAATTTTTATACAATGGAGTACTATTCAGCTATCAAGAAAAATTGCATTGAGACTTTTATAAGTAAATGGACATGACTTGAGACCATAGTTATAAGTGAGATAAATCAAAACCACATGTGTAAATACTGTATTGTCTCCCTAGTGTAAGAAACTGAAACAGTATGTATGATCCAAAATCTGAAATAAATATTGTGTAAGGATAAGAATCTGCTCAAAGAGCACAAGTAATTGGGAAAGGGAAAAGGAGGAAAGAAGAGGGAAAAGGAAAAAGACAAATCTGTATGTATGCCTATGTAAGACAGCTAACGTGACTATCCTGCTGAATGTATTAGTTATTGAGAAAGAATAGTTCATACTCATATGATTAGATCAATTTTACATGTCTATATCTGTTAATGTAAACAACTGTGTTGAAGGTAATGATACGCAATATTGCAACCATTGTCAAGTTCCTATCATCTTGTTTTGTAAACCTATAATGTTACTGTTTTGGATTTGCTGTTGTTTGTCTCTTTTGCTATTTGTCTTTCTTTTCTGTGTCTTTTTTCTCTTAGATAAAAAAAAGAAAATCAAAATATTAGGGGCTGGATACTTTCATAAAGAAAACAAAATACTTGTTTTGCTCACAGTTCTAGAGGTTCAAGAGAATTGAGCTGGTATCTGCTTAGCACTTGTGGCAGATGGCATTGCAGTGTGATACAACACCACCACTCGGGGCACCAACAAGCTTCTAGAACATAAACCAATGGCCGTATCTTAATCAAAGCAGAGGACTTGATGTCAGACTTTTGGCCCTTCAACCAATGAGACTTTGGAATTCTCTGCTTACCTTTTTGACCTATCAATTTCTTTTACTTTCATACCTAGCAATAGACTCAAGGAGCAAGTGACCATAAAAGGCTAGGATCATCTGTTTTCATTTCCTTTTTTTTCCAGATCTTGTCTTCTCAAATTCTCACTGTCTTGAGAGATTTCAATGCTGTTTTGAAAAAAAAATTTTTTTTGTTTAATTTTCAGATTCATCTCAATGGGAATGTTGGTCCAAAACAACCCAGTTTGTTATTGTCAGAAATGAAACTGTAACAGACATAAATTATTATCTTAGCTATCCCCCACAACATCTTGAAAAGGAAAGTATTATTATTGTTACTATTAGCCTGTTTCTACAGAATAAGAAAATACTCAGAAAGTTAGGTAAATGGCCAAGTGCACTTGATTAGAAAGTTGTCATTCTGGGAGTTGAACCTGGCAAGCCTGATTTGAGAGTGTTCTTCACCTATTTAAAGTGTACCACCTCTGTATACTGTAGTTAACAAGGTTTATTTCACATTGATCTTCTGCTTTATTTTAGATTTTACTTCGTCTCTTTATCAACACCCATGTTACATGTCCTATCCATAATGTCTAAATTAGTTCCTTGGGGCTAAACTGATGCCAGTTAGAGTTTTAGTCATTATATTCCTCTTTCTCTTTTAGTCTTGTTCTTTCCCTCCCTCCTTCCCTCTCTCCCTATATTTGCTAGGTTAAATTCTGGAGGTATGAATTAGTTATCTGTAGTTTTGATGGGGGAACTTTATCTAGCACAGAAAAACTTTGGTTGGCGCCTCCATTCCAGGCACTGCTGGAAGTCTGGAACTCTCGCTGAGATTTCTATAGAATTCTAAAGGGTCGTTCTTTTCTTGTACTTGGTCCTCACACTGATTTCCTGCTCTTGTGGAAATCGTTGCTGCAATGCTTGCCGTCCAGCCTTGTCTCATTCTTTTGTCTCATGTCATCTTGAATGTTACAGGCAGCTCCAATTCCTTTTCACAAGCTTCCTCCAATCCAAGGTTCTTTCCTATAGTAGATGCTACCAAAGATCTAGAATCACATTGTAAATTACAGACAATATTTTACTGACTCACCACTCCCCAGCCTTTCCATCATGGAAATTTCTCTCTACCTCTCCTCTGTAAGTGCCCAGATTCCCACATTCACTTGGGTTGCCCATCTTTCTCTTAACTTTTTCTCTTTTTCTTGTTTCCCATATCTCATCTTTCAGTTACAGTGAGCAGCCACCGATAAATTCACTAAGTCCCTTTATTTCCTAGCTAAAGCAATTTACCTTCTCTTTGTCCAAGCCATTTTCAGGGTCCTGTTCTTCCAAAATCAAATATTTTGATACTTTTTTTTCTAACCAGAAGAAAATGTTTCTCTCTAAGAGAAATTCTATCTGCCCTGTAAGTTTCCTAGCTCAAAATGTACTTTGCTTATAAAAGTAACAGTTTTCTTCCTTCCCATTACATAATCTATATAAGACTTATACCCATACCATATATTTTTATTTTATTTTCTGTTGGCCTCTGGAAATAAGAGGACATAAAGTATAGTTTTCTCACATTAATTCAGTCTGTATTTAACTCTTATTTGTACACGATTGTGCTTCTCTTTTAAAAATTAAACGAGCTATTCTGACTTCAATAGAATAAATGAATAAAATCATTTTTATCTTGGTATCAGATTAAAAGCTACACCCGAGATGCCTCCAGGATGAAACTATGAACTGAAACAACCAGGTTGAAGCTATTTTCATTCATTAATGTCCTATATTTATGTTCCACCACATATGGAAGTGCTGTTGTTTGATTATAGATACCCAAGCAGAGTCTAGAGCACAGGTACAACATTTTGCTACTTCCCTGTAAGTAGGGATTTCAGTTCATACGGATTTATATTGGGTGAATACCTGGAATCTATTCTTTCTGATCTGCTGGCTTCCTTCCCCACTTTCCTCTGCCATCCTCATGTTCACTCCCACTCCAACAATCTCAGTGTCATCCTTAATTACCAGGCAGGATGGAGTTCTCCTGTATGATTTCCCTGGCCACTGCAGAGTAGAAAATCCTAGAACCCCATTGGTTTATGAATCATGTGGGTTTGCAGGTGGGTGAGAGAGGGCTCAGGGAAGAGGAGCCAGGAAATCTAAAATCTGTCTTTAGGGGGACTTTGTCCCTAGGAGGAGCTCACGGCCTGGAATGCATTGAGAACATTTATTTTGGAGCTACATGGAGTAGTGATCTGTGCATTTGTTGGGGTGTTTTGCAATCATCAAACTATGTGATTTTTCTAACATCCTAACACATTTCCTCTCTACACTGGTAATTACTATGCAGGTTCCTAATTTTGCCAGTTGTCCAGACTGGCTTCTCCCCCTGGGCAGTGTCTATGTTTGCTGTAATTGGATGATGCCACACAACCCACTGCCATTGCCAGATTTCATTATGAATTGGCATCTTCTGTACTAATTTCCCCACTTTGGGGCTGTTTTGAAGCAAGTGAGACCAATTTTCTTTTCAATAGCACAAATCTGGAGGTCCAATTTGAGCTGGGAGCTAAGTGGGTACATTTGTGTGGCTCTGATTGACTGACAGTGTTGTCTTTGTTTGATTTGATTTTTTTTTTTTTAAATGAGCGCTTGATCTTGAGAGGCAGGTGGCACTCACTGGAAGTGAGAGAAGCCATCCTTCGAAAGCCCAGGAGAACATTTGGGCAGCTGGTTTTACCGGAATTATTTCCTTAAGTCAAGTTGTTGGCGAATGATACCGCGAGCTTGCCTTTCTCAGCATGAGTGCTGCTTTTCTGCAGTTCCTGCCCCAGCTGACCTGGGGGACCTCAGGGTCTGGGCAGTGGAGGAATTTGGAAGATGCAGAGGGTCATGAATAGACTTATCAGATAAAATACAAGGTGCCCAGCTGGAATTTCAAATAAACAATGAATAATTTTTAGTATAAGTACATCTCATTGCCAGATACTTTATAGTATAAGTGTATACTTTGCAATTCCTGGGATGTAGTTGTACTATATTATCCATTGTTTATTGAAATTCAGATTTAGCTGAGTATCTTGTATTTTTATTTGCTAAATTGAACAATCTTAGATATGTATGATAAGAAAAATTATAGTTATGGCTACTGTCAAATGCTAAGAAGACGAAGGATTCAAATCCAAACACAAACAGAAAAGAAGGATAAAATGAACCATTTGAAAAAGAGAAGCATGCCAGTGGAAAACTCATTTAGTTGGCACAAATATAAAAACATGTCTCAGGGGAACCAAATTTGTTATTGCAGGCTCCCTAGCAACAGGAAAACAAGAAGATTTGTTTCTTAAAGATTCATATCCTCCATTAGACATTGGTTATACTAGGAAACAAGGGCAGATTAAACATTCCTGATACGGTAATATGTAGACCAATGGTGTTCAAGGTTGAACATGCATTAGACCCACACAAAGAGCTTGCTAAAATGCAAACGGTTGAGTTGTACCCTGAATTTTTGACTCAGTTGTTCTTATTTGGAGCCCAAAATTTTGTATTTCTAACCAGTTTCTAAGTGATGCTGACATTCCTGGAGTGGAGACCACACTTTTAAACTGTGGCACCTAACACAGTGATCACCAGTGCTTGAACTGAGTGTAAACACGCATCAGATTTTTGTTTTTATTTAAGAGAAAAAAGACACAGAAAAGAAAGACAAAAAGCAAAAGAGACAAACAAACAAGCAACAACAAATCCAATACAGTAACATTATAGGTTTGCAAAACAAGATGATAGGAATTTTGCAATGGTTGTAATATTGCATATCATTGTCTTCAAAAAGGTTGCTTAGATTAACAGACGTAGACATGTAAAACTGAGCTTAACGTATGAGTATTAACTGTTCTTTTTCAATAACTAATACATTTAGTAGTATAGACATTTTAGCTATCTCATGTACACATATATACAAATTTATGTCTTTTTCCTTTTCCCTTCCTTCTTTCCTCCCATATCAGACTTTTAAGTCTTATTGCAAAAACGTATGTACATTATCTCTAGTAATTTAAAAATATTGACATAACTCAGCAGTACAACACCTACCTTGCAAGTGTAAGTCCCGAGTTTGATTCTTGGCACACACACACACACAAAATTGATTACCTGTCAAAATTACATATTGAGTTAAACAATTAAATTAAAATTACACCCCTTTTGCTCTGGTTGGTTTCACTGGCTGCTGCGTTGAAGTGTTGCCCCAGTGCCATGCCACCCTAGGTTGGAGCCAACTGATTATGGACTGAAATCTCCACAAACTGTGAGCTAAATAAACCTTTCCTTCCTTCAAAAAAATAAATTAAAATTAACTCATTATGAGTCGATCAATAAATTATGCACTTGTAATTTGGTTGTCAAATTAGTTGGTCTCACATTATATTTCCATGAATTTTTTTTATAATTTTTATTTTAAAGAGAATAAAACCAAGCAAAGTAACACAGAATAAAGCAAATCAAAACAAAACAGTGTAAGTGACACAGGACTTCAAAACAATATAATAGGAAAACAACAATAGTTACCACAGCCACCCATACCTTCAGACTTAGTAAAAATCAAACAAAAAAGAACAGAATAGAACCAATAAAAACAAAACAATGACTGCAATAAAGGACTTCAAAACAAGTTAATAGTAAATCCAAAATGGCTACCATAATATATCTTGCTATCTTTGAAATAGCTGCCCATGCCATCGGATATAACAAAATCAAACAAAACAAAATAGAATAAAACCCAACCCAACAAAACAATGAAAGTGATACAGGACTTCAAAACAAGATTTTAGGGAATTAACAATAGCTACCACCTTCAGAAGGAGATCAGCACTAGGTGCCACACTGCGTACCGTTATCCTCTGACTAGATGATCAGGTCACTGGCCCTAGACCTGCAAAGTCAGTGAAACACCAAACACCACAAGCATCAAATTGCATTTCACATCAATAGCTATCATTGCAGCCTGTGTTTCCCTAGATCAGCCAGTCACCTATGTGGAGGGGGAATCTTGGCTCTTCTTATCTCCCAGCCCACGCACCAGAAGAGGCAGGTGTCTGGTTCTCCCTGCAGTGGCCCGTGCATGGCACTGACTCACAGGGAGGGCTTGGCTTCTGGTTGGCCTCTTGTCCTCCCCTGCAGTCCGCGAATGGTGCTGACTCACAGGAAAGGGCTGGTGTCTGGTTCTTCCCCAGTGGCCTGTGCATGGCATTGACTTGTAGGGAGGGCTTGGCTTCTTGTTGGTTTCTTGTTCTCCTCCCGAATTTTCATTTTAATTTGGGCATCCATGAATGAGCGAGAGGGAGATTGGTAAAATCATCTTAGCTGTAAGTCGCCCTTTCTTGGATTTAGTATTCTTTCCAAAATATTTTAAATTCTGTCATTTGGTGTGTGTTTTGGAGCCTTAAAAGTGCTCTAGCATCCTGATTTTTGATATAGGTGGGATTTGGGGTGAGCCTTGATATGGGTGGGGTTTGTGAAAACAAGACCTTTTCCTGGGGAGGTGCAGAGATGACCAGTTTAGGTGTGCTTCTGCTCTGTCTCTAAAGAGGCGATGGTCACAATCAGAAAGGTGATCACTTCTGTTCCTACCATTGCCTCTTTGCCTTGTTTTAGTGATTTGCTAGATTGGAAAGGGAACTGGTAATGATGAAATCTATAAATACACATGGGATGCAGAGTCTCTAAAAGACTCCCTTTTCTCCCTTTTTTTCCCTCTGCAGACAAAACTCAGCAAGTATCCTGGGTCCAGGTCTGGGTTCTACAGCTAATCAGGACATGTAGAACTTGGACACGGTTACAAAGAAGGCCCCAGAGAAGGTTAAAGCATCAGAAAATTGAGTTTCTGACAAAAGGCCAACTTTGGACTATTTCCTCTGGAGAGAAAAAGGCTTTAAGTATCTGAAAGGTTGTTTCACAGGAGGTTGTGGATAACTGTCCCACTTCCACCAAGAATAAAACTGTTGGAAAAACATTTAAACTGTTACACAGGGGATTTGGTTTTCAGGCAGTGGAGAATTTCCTGACATTGAAAATAGTTTCTCGTTGGAAGACTTTCTGTTATTGTGTACCCAGCTCCTTCCCTCAGATTTCTTGCCTAGACTGCAATGACATTTCTGCCCGATCTCCCTTCCCTTATTGTGGGACCAGGAATTGTTTCATGAGATGTAGGGCACCTTAGTGTCTTTTGTTCAAAGAAATGAGGCCTAAAACGCATACATCCATATGTGTAATGCCAGATTGCTGGTCTTCACCCAATTTCTGGTTACCCACCTTGTTGTCTTCCTTCCTGCAGCTGACTTTTGTTGCTTAAAGTTTTAACTTCTTCTTTTATTATTATTTTTTATTTTTATTTTTTAGATGGGATCTTGCTATGTAGTTCAGGCTGGCCTTGAGCTCACTATGTAGTCCAGGCTCAAATTCACAGTGATCCTCCTGACTCTGTCTCCCAAGTGCTGGGATGATAGTTCTGTGTCAATATTCCTGGCAGATTTTTACTTTAAAGTGTGTAGTTTAAGCAGAAAAGGACTTTATTAAAAAAAAAAAAAAACTTTTAAGCAGTAATAGGCCAGAGTCAGCTATTCTGGCTCCTGAGAACCAATTGTTAATTTTTCAGGAACTTTGTGAACTGCAGTTTTCATGCTGGCAGCTTGATTCCAGCAATGGCAAGAGTTGTGGAAATAGGCAAAGACTACATTTGAGCCTCTGGTCCATCTTCGCCCCAGAAAGCCAGTTGTTAAAAGTTCATCTGCACACAGCTGGATGTTGGGTGGTAGAGTAACGACTTTCTCCCGTCTCCTTGGGCACCGATCTTAGCTGTGGCGGTGAGAGTCAGTCCTGCTGCACATTCAGGAAATTGAATCCCACCCCAAGGTCTTGTCTCTAACTTCTCTTCTGACTCAGGCCTTCTCCAGAAGCTCCAAAGTTTGCCCAGCTGTTACACAGGCTAAACGAGAAGTACTGGGGAGTCAGTGCTGTCAAGTGCAAATCTCAGCAAATAGGAACTGAAGGCCAGAGGAGAGATGCTCAGATACTTCCACATTGGAGAGAGTTCTTTCTGCATTTCATCCTGCGGGGTTCCTGAGTGGGTCCCCAGGAGGACAGAGCCCTTGTTGGTCACAGTTACCTATTCCTTCTCGTCCCCTCTCTTCCTGTTTTCTTTTCCTTTCATCCTAATTCCTGGAGTCATCAAATAAACTACCAGTGCTTGTGCCCCTTGCCTTGGGCTCTGCCTTTGAGGAAACTGAAACAGAGACAGGGAACTCAGAGTCCCCAGGAGGGCCAGGAAACCTGGCTGAGGAGCCTCATACCTGAAAAGCATGGGGAAAGTAACTCCCAACCTTTTAGATGTCAGATGTGCCGAGTTCATGATCCACAACACTGAGGTATGAAGTCATGACAAAAGGAGGAAGTTAGAAAGAAGGAGAAGAAGCATAGTTCCTGGATTTCCAAGAGGGCTTCCAAGTGGGTGGCCACTGAGGCTCTTTGTCAAGAGTATTTTATACAGCAAAATCACAACATTGGTATGATGTGGATTAAACTACAATCAACCTATGAGATTATAAGTATAGTTGCTTAGCTAATATTGATCTAATAGGGAAATGAGTCGTGTAGCAAGGGTATATGGAAAGAACAAAGGCGCTTTTGGAAAGGGATGAATCCAGATGTTCTGGCCACCCACCTATGCATCTGATACCTATCTGGGCTCACTGGGCCAGGTGGTACTAATTATAGTACAATCTCAAGTTGCTGTTTATCTCTAGGGAGGCTCACGAGCCTGGCTATTATGTCTGTATTTTGAACCTGGCCCTCTTCAGATGTGTCTCCAGCCACAAGGTGAATATGTCTTTATCTTCTGCATGAACTCCCTCAAAATCCCAATTCCTGTCTGACTGCCTGTTTCTATCTCACTTAGCTGTCTACAATGACAAGAGCTTTAAGTCATCTGCAGAGCTGATTCCTTGGCAATACCATAGCTGCCATCTCCTTGGAGCCACAGTGTCGCTGTGATGCTGGGCACTGGAGATTACTTTTAGACCCCCTGCCACTGTTCTTTGGAACCAGGCATGCATGCCTCCTCTCTTGATATACACTCCTTTAAGCCATTTACCTCCAGCAAATCTGGAAGTAAAGGCATGTGTCTATCTTATTGGTGGGCTCCAGGTCACATCTTCTCTTTCTAGCTGCCAGGAGTACTGGAAAGGAAGTGGTTTAGTAATTTATTGCCTTTTTGTAAACCACCCCAAATGCAGTAGCTTAGAACTAATCATGTGATCTGTCAACAGTGAATGAGGTTTTGGTTAGCAAGGACCCACATAGACAACATGGTCCCATGGGATTACAATGGAGATGGGAAATTCTTATCACCTAGCGACATGGTCGCCATTGTAACACCATTCTATAATGCATTACTTGTGTGTTTGTGATGATGCTGGTATAAGGAAAACTACTACACTGCTGGTCATATAAAATAGAGCATGTATGATTATATGCAGTACATAATACTTGATAATGGTAATATACAACATTACTAGCTTGTATATATATTATATAACAGTTTTGTTGCTATTTTATAGTGTCATCCTTTCACTTGCATGCACAAAATATTTACTGTAAAACAGTTTGCTCTATTATGCTGGGCATAACTACACAGACTCTAGTTTACTCTCTCTGTCTCTCTTTGTCTCTCTGTCTGTCTGTCTGTCTGTCTCTCTTTCCTTACATCTCCAGCCCTTTTTATTTTTTTTATTTTGAGAGAGGATCTTGCTAAGTTTCCTAGACTGGGTTCAAACTTGCCATCTTTCTGCCTCAGTCTCCCAGAGTGCTGGGATCACAGGTATGTACCACTATGTCTGACATACCTTGTCTCTTGATTGCATCAAGAGGCCACATGAAATAACTGATGTATATCATCTAGGTCTTGGTGAGTACGCTTGGTCTTACAACAATGAAATTATTGAAGCATTTCTCAGGACATAGCCCGTTTGTTAAGTGAGTGATACACAACTATATTTTATTAGATCATAATTATATATGAGGTGTGATAAAATACATAGTGACTTTAAATTTAAAAAGTATTTGCAAGCCAGGCATGGTGGTGCAAGCCTTTAACCCCAGCACTTGGGAGGCTGAGGTAGGAGGAGTGTTGTGAGTTTGAGGCTAGCTTGGGCTACAATGCAAGCCCAAGTCTGGCCTGAGCTACATAGTGCGACCCTGCCTCAAAAAACTAGGGCTGGAAGTTTGGCTCAGCGGCTTAAGCACCTTCCTGGCAGGAGCGAGGTTGTGAGTTCAATCTCCAGTGCCACAAAAAAAAAAAAAAAAAAAAAAAAAAAAGAGTATTTGTAGCCTCTGTTGAACTGGGAACAACTAGATCCAAGCCTCTCCCTATGAGTCAGCACCATTCGCAGAGAACAATGGCTGCAGCACCAAAAAAGCCCAGTCTGGGAACCAGCACCTTGCACAGGCCTCTGGTGGCCTGGGAACAGCCAGACCCCAGCCCCTTCCAGTGAGAGGGCTGGCAGACAAGAAGTACCACCCCCACCCAAGCGACTGGCTTATCCAGAGAAACACAAGCTGTGATGGTAGCTATTGAGTTGAAATGCAATTGGATGCCTGTGGTGCTTTGGTGTTTCCCTAACATTGAAGGTCTAGGGCCAGTGGTCTGATCATAGGTTCAGAGGCTATCACTAAGCAGTGTGTCATCTGGTGGAGGGTCTCTTTCTGAGTGTTGCAACCATTATTGATTCCCTATGGTCTTGTTTTGAGGTCCTATGTCATTTCCATTGTTTTGTTGGGTTGGGTTTTATTCTCTTTTGTTTTGTTTGATTATGTTAAATCCAATGGCAGGAGAAGCTATTTCAAGGATAGCAAGATATATTATGGTAGCAATTTTGAATTTACTATTGTCATGTTTTGGAGTCCTTTATCTCATTGTTTTGTTTTTATTGTTTCTATTCTATTCTGTTCTATTTGATTTATACTATGTCCAAAGTTATCTGCAGCTATTTTGAAGACATCAAGGGGCATTATGGTAACTACTGTTGATTTCATAATGTTTTGAAGTCCTATATCTCTTACACTGATTTGTTTTGATTGCTTTTATTCTGTTATATACTCTTTAAAATAAAAAAATTTAAAAAATGTATTTACAGTAAAAGACAAATCAGCATTAATTCCCCTCAAGATACTCTCCTACACTTCAAATATACTTATCCCACCATCCTTGCCACTTTCTGAAGCAGTTCTGGAAGTTCTCTCTGTGAGTGTCTTTAGTTGTACTTTCATGGGTTCCTCAATGTCCTGAATTCATCCAAAACATTTCCCTTTCATGTTCATTTTGATTTTGGGGAAGAGCCAGAAATCACACAGTGCCAGATCCAGTGAGTAAGGTGGATGAGAACACACCATAGTGTTTGTGCAATCCTACTTTTCCATTGGATGGCACTTGGCAGCAGCATTCACTATATTTTTGATCATACCTCATAAAGACATTCACTAATGAAGACTTCCAGAACCGCTATAGGAAATGATAGGAATGTTGGCATAAGTGTTTTCAAAATGAGGGCAAGTATTTTAGGGTGGTTAATGGGAATGCTTCTTTTACTGCAATACATTTTAAAAAATTAAGCATTCACCATAGTTTTTAGATCACCCTTTGTGTATGATTAGCAGGTTAAGCTGGGTTTGTTGGATGGTTCTTTTACAGTTTGCACTTGGGGTTACTCAGTCTTTCTTGGGCTATTGACTTTCCCTGATGATTGTCTCCTAGTTCCATCTCCTAGGTGTCCAACTTGGAATCTGACCAAGGCCCAAGCTAGTGATCAGTGTTGCTCAGTTGACTGATTTTCCTCAAGGTTGACGATATGCACTTCCTGGACAGGAAGTGCAGGGGAGACCAGGGAAAGGGCAGCTGATTCGGATCGAGGGCCAGCGTCCTGGCAGGCCTTTGACAGAGCCTTGGTCTCAGGTTCACACTTGCTCTGCTCTTGCCTCAGACTGTGAGATGGGGAAACAGAAGCTGAGAAAATTACACAACTTGACCAAGATTGCACAACTGACAAGGACTAAATGACTTCTGCATTTACTGTGGTTTATTTATGATATAAAATTTCAGAATCTGCCAAGATTTTTCTAAAGAAGTGAAATGCTTTGCTGATGTGTTTGCTACTCAAAAGTAAGATTCAAAAGGTACAATAAATATTGTGAAAGTGAAAGTGAAAGAAACTACTCAAAAGGAGAGAACAATGGGGATGGGGGAAAAGAGAAAGAAAGAAGGGAAAAGATTTTATATGTATGCAAAAGATAGATAACTATACTACTAATCTCTGCTAGTTCAACAAAAAGAACAGGTTATGCTTTCTTTGTTCCATTGTTTGATCATTTTTTATGTTTTATCTTGTAATCTGGACAACTGCTTTGAAGATAGCAATACACAACATATTAACCAGTGTTAATCTCTTACTATTTTGTTTTAAAATTGTGCATCATTGCTTTTGTTCTTTTTTCATAAAAAACAAAAACAAACAAACAAACAAAAAAACCTCATGCTTTGGAGTCAGAATAGACCTGGTCTTTCTTTTCTTTTGAGATAGGGTCTCACTACATAGTTCAGGCTGGCCTTGAACTCACGATGTAGCCAAACTGGCCTTGAACTCTTGGTGATTCTCCTGTCTCAGTCCCCCAAGTGCTGACCTAATAGGCATGCATACCACCATGCCTGGCTCAGACCTAGACTTTCAAATTGTATTCTGCTATTTAGGAACTCTGATCTTAACTTCTTAAATCCTCAATTTCCTCACCTATAAAATGGGCATAATAATAATAACTTTTGATAATGTTATTAAGCACATAGAATTAGCTTGTAGCTAGTAAATTGTAGAAATATCAACTTTTCTTTTTATTATAGACTGTTTTATGTTCTGACTATATTGTTCAGTCAGACTGAAAGAATGCTGTCGATTTACTTTTTGGGTAATTGTAAGTGCTGATTGTGGTACAATTGTTGGAGTTGCTGCATAGATAATCTGATTTAGTTATTAGGTACTTAAATTCTTGTTGAAATGAATTGTGGAAAAAAAAGCTGAAAGTACTGTTTCAGCTGTTTAATGATATGTTTAGTAGAGATGTGATAATGACTGAATTGGATTAATTATGGGGTCCTTCAATGGATTGTTTGGTAGTAAATCTGTGGATATAGTTTCAGATAAGTCCATGTATTTGATGAATGGTTTGAATTTCAAGTTTACCTGTAGCAGCAGGAGAGATGGAACAGGTCATTTCTGAAGAGGCACTTGTAAAAACAAATAACTTGCATCTTCCAGGACATGGAATTTAATATCATTCGAAGTGCAAAGAAAGGAGGAGGGGTCATGCGTCACTGGCTTACATTTATTTCCGTAGTTGCAAAATTCTCGGGGGCTTTGTGTGAAATGTTCTGCATAATCATAATTGCCAACATCTGTTTAATGCTTACCGATTTCTAGGCACTGTGCTAAGTACTTCATATGCATTATTTTATTTTTTCTTTGCACTGACTCTACACCACTAGATACTATTAGTGTGGTTAATCCTGCACACAAAGTGATTGAGGCTCAGAGAGGTAAAGTGACTCGCTCAAGTTCACGCAGCTGAAACTGCTAGGCAGACTGACTGAGGACTGATTCACGTTTAGCCTAACTGGAGCTTGTAAGTGAAAGTCCTGATGATGAGATTTCTCTTGGCTGAGGAATAGGGAAAAGAGTTACTAAGTACCAAGAATAATTTAATGTTTGTTCTGAAAGATAGCCCTTTGCTTCATTTCTTTTATAATTTTCTTTTTTTCTTTTTTTTTGTGGCACCGGGGATTGAACTCACAACCTCGCGCTTGCCAGGGCAGGCGCTTAAGGCACTGATCTGTCCTGCAGGATATGAGCAAGGAGCCCTGTAGCTTGATTTCTACTCACAGCCATCCCATGAGTGAGGTGAACTGGCCTCCAGTTGAAGCCAATGCTTTGGACAGTTGAGTGGAGAGATGGGAAATTCCTTCATCTTCCATGATATCTCTGAGTTGATCCAAGAGTCTGCCCTCCTGGACTTAGTCTAAAGCAATTGTTGACTGTGGTGGAAACACCTAATTGCCTCTCCAATATCGTTCTTTTTTCTGCCTTTATTATCTAAGCCCATTTTATTCTAGGTGGTGATTGCCAGATAGAACACTGCATTTTGCAGTCTCTTTGGCAGGGGGTGGTGTTATAGTTTGTGTCTAGATGTTTCCCCAAAGCCTCATTTGATCATAGAGCTTTTTTTTAGAGGTGGCTGAATCTAGAGTATGTGATGCTGGGATTAAGGGTGTGTGATTAGCAAATCAGCCCACTGATTAGTTTGACACAGGGCTGGCCGGGATTAAGGGTGTGAGTTGGGCGGGCAGTTTGCCTACAATACAAATGACACAAAGAATCTTGTCTCTCCCTTGTTGCTTTTGCTGTCTTCCACAGCCATGAACTGTTGCCCCTCTGCTTTGGAGTCAGCCTGTTATGGACTGAAACCTCTACACACTGTGAGCTAAATAAACCTTTGACTCCTTCAACTTCGGTGTTGGGAATTTTGTCTCAGCAATGAGAGAAAAGTAACTAAGACAGGTGGCCATGCCACGGAGTTCTGACTAATGAGGTATAAATACAAATCTCTGCCAGGCATTTCTAGGAAAGTTGATGAAGACACTACCTGATCTCCCTTCCTGATGCCTGGAATGCTGGTGGCTTCAGCTGGAATTGCCACCCTGGTAGCATGAAGGAAAAATAAGAATGAGTTCTGAGCTGCCAAGGTGTGCTGGGAAGCCTGACCTTGTTATGCAAGAGAAAAGAAAGGCATTTAAACAGTGATTTCCTATCTTTGGAACTTGCAAATAGATACATTTCCTAACCCAGAAAATGACATCTTTCACTAACATGGATCTTTCTTGTGTTCTGTATTTAGTGCTGCATACAATCTACCCCCAAACCTAGTGGTTTACAACAACTCTTTTATTGTTTCTCGTATCTAAAATCCAGGAGAGACAAAGCAGGGATAGCTCATCTCCACCCCAGGATGTTTGGAATCTGAGATGGGAGACCTTGAATGTATGGATCTGGGACATCCAAGACAGTTTCATGACTCACTTATCTGCCACTCTACTGATGTCTGTCTTTCAGCATAGTCTTGGTCTTTTTGCATGGTGGTCTAAGGCTGAGAGAGAGAGAGAGAGAGCAGAAATGGTCCGTCACTTGAAGGTCTATACTCAGGACGGGTGCCATGTCACTTCCTTCCCATTCTATAGCTCAAAGCACCTGGAACTGGAGGGAATAGAGGCATAGATCCCACTTCTTAAGGAAGGAATTGATAGTGGCTGTCTTTGGAGACAAACTCTCATATTTGGTAAACTGGGAAGATTTGTGGGTTTGTAGGATAGTCTGAATTTAACCTGTATCTTCAAAGTGTTCAATGCTTATGTGTATTCTGTTGTGTGATTCTTTGTATTTCATTGTCTGGCAGGATCAAAAATTTGCCATTCTGCCATGGCACCTTTGCGAGGGCCAGTCACATGGGTAGGTAGGAGAATGCCCAAAATGTTTATCGATTGGCACCAGGATGAGGAAGAGGTGGTGTGTGAAGTAGCCTTTCACTAAGAGGGAGGACATTTAGGACTGAGTATGTTAGCTGGTACCTGAGCCCAGGGATAATAAGGTTCTTGTTACCACTGAGAGGTGTTGAATCAAGAATGTTTGCTTGTAGTCTATCACCAGCGAGATACTTGTGAACATGACATAACCTATCTCCATCCAGGCATTGCTGGTACAGCACAGCACTGCCTACCATCAGCCAGTTTTCATGTGGCTGTGTACAGCTGAAGGGGCCTTTCCTTGCCTGTGGTCCTTTCATAGCTTCCATAAGGAAGTGAGGTCTACAGAAGAGGAGGAGGTTAAGGTTACTTCCAGTTATCTGACAGATTAAAAAATGAAGTGAAGTAAAAGTAGTTATAAAAATTGTAATATTCTTCTGTGTTAACAGTAACTTCTTAGACAAATAAAAACTCAAGCCTGACTAAGCCAGTGACAGTGTCTGACATCATGTGGAGGAAGAGCCCAGGGTCTAGTGAGAGGCCTCATGGAATCCAGAGGCCAAGGGATGATGGAACTCATTTAAAACTTGATTCTGAAACCTGGGGGTTGTGTAGTGGAAAAGGAATAGCAGAGAAGCAGGGGTGACAGGGGTTGGGACAGAATTTGAGCTGCCCAGGGAACAGCTGTCCTTACTGTCACTCATCCTAGAGAGGGTCATGAGATGGGGCTTGGTTGAATTGGGATACAGATGGCATCACAGGTTGGCTACGGGAGACCCCACGACAGTCTTATCACAGAGCCCGAGAGGACCTTGAGAGATGACTGTTGTGCATACACTTAAACTTTTATAAACCCGCCATTCACTGAATTCCTATTTGTGGTCACTGACCATAAAAGTGTATTCAATTTCTGCTGTCAGGTTCTGAGCAGGAGCCTTTTCCTGCTTGTGGTTTAAAGAAGACAGAGATGGTGAGGAACCTTTCTTAATCAGTTTGTGGTTAGTCAATCCTAAAAAGAGACTTTTTGGCCAGGGGAGGGGGATTTATTCATAGTGTCTTTGTTTCTACTTCAAGTTTAAACTTGGAAGTCTGGAATCACGGACCACTCTACCCACTTTTTAAAATTTTAAAAATTTATTACCACTCACTTGAAGGTAGCAAGTAGGGAGATAGATTGATGGGAAGATGGGTATAGGTTGAAGCCCCCCTAACTGGTGGAAGATGCCAGGATGAGGCCATGGGCACAGACACTGGCATTAGGTTTGCTCCATCAACCACTGAGCTGCATGGGCTGGTCTGTGCTTCTCAGAAATGGGTCCTACCAGAAGGGCCCGCAAATCCTTTGGCTGGTCGTATATTTTGGTCATAGGGAGGAATGAGGTGGACTGATAATCTCATAGCAAACATGAGGAGCTGGATGCTGATAGTAAGGAGATGGCCCTGAGTATGAGGTCACAGGGAAGGCTAGGGAATGTCAGACGAGGGTCTATTGGGGAGAGCTCTTCACTTCTTCTGCATATGAAAGGATAACTTTGCTGAGCTTGAAAGGGAGAAATAAATTCCTGTTTGGAAAGAGGTTCTAGAAACAGGGTTGGTCCAGGGGCTGCAACATTGTGGGAGAAGAAGAGGAGCAGATGAAGAAATGGGGACACATTCTTCCAAACTAATAGCTCAACTGCCTTTCTGCTATTAGACACCCATTCCTCTGGCCTATCCAGTTTTTTTCAGCCTTAAGAGTTTTCTACTGAAATGCAACTACCTTGGAAAAATTTAATATTTGAAATCTGTGTGTCTCCAATTGCCATGTGCAGGATGGAAGAACCCACAGGATAAATATAATGCAATTACTTGCCTCAGAAAAGGTTGCCACTTATCTGGTAAGAAGTGCACACTGTTTTTTTCATATTAAAATCAGTCCATCTGCAGTTTGGCATGGCACACACATTTGCATGGGTGTTTAAGAACATCTTTGAAGAATCCAGAATGCTATGGCTTGGGGTCAGCCTCCTTTGCAGAAAGGGGTGTTCGTTGTTAGGTTTATGTCTTTGTGAGCTGTTATGTCTGAGAGCAGGACTTGATGGGAGTCTTCTAGATCATGGTAGCAATGAGTGTTAAGAATTGCCTAAGTGGGAGGGAATGATTCTTTTCTTCTATCATCTGATGTAAATGTCCTTGACTTCTTTGAGGCTATCCAGACTAGGACTTTTACTAGAATACATATATGAGCAATTTGCCTTTTACTTGGTGCATTTGCTTGCCTTTTCTCTTTCCCCTTTAGAATTTCTGAACCTATTGTCTGACCATGGGCCTCCCTTTTGTGAGTCCCTTTTTGTATAGCTGGAGTACGTGGTCATTACCTGGGTGGCTGACCCAGGGCTCATTAATTCTGATACCTTGACACCTCATTGATGCTGATAATGCTAATTGTAGGTACCACTGCAGCTTCAATTCTATTTGTTCTTTTTTTGCCTTTTAGCTGAAACCTCAGGGGGACTGGTTTTGTCATGTTGCTCATTTCCATTTTTCATTGCTTTTCATTATTTCTGTGGTAGACACGGTGGCAGGCTGAGAAACGTGTATTACTATTTTTAAACCAATCTAGAAAAACCCAGAAGAAAAGAAGACATAAGCATAAATTTTACTGAAACCTATACCTTCTTCATTTTCCTTATGGTATTTATTTATTTTGTGGAAAACAAAGCCTTAGGAGAGTCTTAAAAAATTTGAAAACAAAATATAACAAAACAGAAACTGCCCTACTTGCTCAAATATTCTCGAGCACATGATGTGAAAACAAAGTGAAGTAATCATTTACTCCGACAGACTTGCATACCTTATTAAACACTATAACAACTTGGCTGCAAATATGACTGTATGGGAGAGAGGGGAGTTGGATGAAACAGCGACAATAAACAAACGGAAGCAACTTGTTTGGGTGACAAGATGGAGAGAGATGATTAAAGGAGGGAAATGGGGAAGGATGATAAAATAGAGCCAAGCCATAAGGGACAGTGGTTTGCAGTTGTTATTTGTTTGGAAGTTTCTATTTTGTTAGGGTTAGGTAATGTGGAAGGGCAACTTGGGGTGCTGATATCCAGGGACAGTGAAGAGAGGTGTTGGGGTATAGGCACAAATGGGGTGGTAGAAACCCTACTTGTTCCATGGGGGATGTTTCACTTGTCTTTTGGAGCAAAAAGGCATGTAAAAATGACTCTAGAAAGCAAGGCTGGAGAGAGATGAAGGAAGACTCTGAACCCCCTACCCATGTTGACACAGCCCCCTAAGCTTGGTGATGTTTGTGTCAGCTGGGACCCCAGCATGCTCACTGCAGGATCAATTAAGGACAGGACAATGAAAGAATTATTTATGAAGGGGAAACAGGATACAGAGAATGAGTCAGGGTTAATGCAGCCAGGGACTTAGTGAGGGAGAACCCATTGTCACTGGTAGGCTTGATGGTACCAAGAAAGATGAGGTTGCCCCACCTCAAGGCAATGTGGTGCAGTCATCCTTCAGGAGTGATCTTCATGGTGACCCAACAGAGGAGAAACTGGGAAATAAATGTTTGTTCCGCTTTCTCCTCTGACTTCCTGCTACTGCTGCTTCAGTCAGGGTTCTCCAGAGAAACACAACCAGTGTGATGTGCGTGCATGCATGCGTTGTGTGTGTGCATGTGTGCAAGTGTGTGGTGAAAGCCAGTGGCCGGTGGAGTGGCTGTCAAATGGAGACTCAGGCAAGTGTTTCAGTTCAAGTCCAATTGCTGCCTGCTAGCAGAATTCCTTCTCACTCTGAGGGAGCAGGAGAGGTCAGTCTTTGCTCTATTAGAGCTTTCCACAGATTGCATGAAACCAATCCACACTGAGGTAGGTCAACCAAGAATGTACTGATTTAAATGGCTTTCTCCTCCATGAAATAACCTTTGAAGAAACATCTAGAATAACGTCTGATCAAGCATTAGGGTACCGTGGCCAGCTAGGGCAACACACAAATTAACCATCACACTACCTATTGGTTGATCTCTATCAGAAGCCAGAGGGAACAATTAACAATTAGCCTCCCAGAGACAGTGTCTGGTAAATGCTATACCTCAAGGGGAGAAGTCATTTACCCCAATGCAGTGTGGAAGAAAATAAGGTCAGTATTTTGTTTGCTTTTACATCCTTGCTATTCTGTGTAGAAGCTTAGATTGAGGTCGTGGGTCTTTCTGAACTTTAAGTGTTTCCAGAGGCCCTGAATAATATAATACCTCCTTTTGCCTCCCAGCAAATGAACACAAGCATCAAGACGAAATGAAATCTCTTAAAACACTGCTGGTTTCTCTTTATGCTGTTATTTAATTTTTTCCTTAAACTACATGAATAACAGTATAAGCCATATGCGATTTCAAAAGGCAATCACCTGGATGGTCTGGAGAAACAGAAAACTTTAATATGGAGATCTGTGTACCTACTCCACTATAACACTCCCCCACCCCCTGCACACTGGCTGCTCTGCATTTCTAGGGGATAGCACAAAAGGACTTGGTGTTTTCAAGAAAGATTTAAGTTAGAGCTTGTAAAGAGATTTATTATTGAAGCTGGGAAGCATTCCTCTATTTGGTTATTTTGGACTGGGGACTATATTGAAAAACAAATGCACCAGGGTCAAACTTTGCATCAAAACAACACATGGGAGATTGAGATTTGAAGAGTTATTTAGATATTCAAATAAGAAATGGTTTAAAAATTTGGCAGTTGTTTTGTATAATTTCAGTCTTCAGTTCTGAAATGTTATTCCTCTGGAGGGGACAAAAATTTGAAAACTATTAGTGCAAACAAACAAACAAAGACAAAGTTCTGTGCAGGAGATACTGTAAGGTCTACATTCAGGTGAGTGCAGGACCTCCCTTGATCAGGAATGCAGACCAGCCCCAGTTCTGGTTAGCAAAATAGTAACTGGCTATTGATACTCGAGCAAGTCTTTGTGCTCTTTTGGGGTCTTCTGCTAAAATAAAAGACCAATCATGTTCAGTAATGGAGCGGTAGCCACTGGCACACACTGCCTCTGTCAAATGAAATAGTTTAGACCACTTCTTACGTGCATCTCATGCATGGTTCAGGTCTTGGATGGAGGGAAGCCAATCTTTTTATTCTGGCTACAGGTGATTGGACTGTGCAGATGTGCTGAGGCCATAGGCAACCATATCTGGGCCATCCACAAGGAATGTCAGAGGACTCTGGGGTGGCCGGTGGCATCTGAGTAACCTAAGTGCTCATCTGACTGGTAAAGACCTAACCAGATTAGACTGTCTTCTCTTCTCACTTACTGCTAAGAAACCTGATAGGTCAGTTGAACTTGATATCATCAAAGATGCTGAATGATGGATCTGGATCTCCATGATGTTGCTCTGTATCTAGGAACTGGGGTGCAAAGGCAAGGAAGAAACTTCCTAGGCTGTCCCCATTTTCCCATGCATCCTTACAATAAATCTCCACCACTCGAAGTGACCTGGGTGCTCCTCTCTGGTCTGCTTGATTAGTTTAATCAGTTACAATCTCATCTAGCTCTAGTGGTGTTTGACTCTGTTTCTATAGCAATGCAGTTTGGTACCAGGCAGGCGGGGGTGTGAAGGTGTTGCAGGACTTGGCTCAGGACTGGTCACTGGGTTCTGTTTGAGCTCTCCCAGTTAGGTGGGCTGTAGGTTTAGTTCCTGTAGCACACACTAAATAACAGTGCCTTCAACAAGCAAAATTGAAGTTTATTTTGTGTTCATGTAGCAGTGTGAGTATAAGCAGTTCAACACTGATAAGGAAACTCTGTAAATTGAGGGATCAGCTTCCTCTTGTTGCCCTGCAGCCCTCAGAGTGATGCTCCAAGATGACTCACTGCAGCATCTGTACCCCAGCAAGAAGGAGGGAGGAAAAAAGAGAGGTATGACTAGTAATCCTGATACGTCAGCTTCGTTGGATTAGGAAAGGCCTAGCCACGAGGCGGGATATATGTGGATGGATTATGAAGGCATGGCCTTGGTACTATATATGGTTCCTCTTTCATTCCTCTTTGGTGCTTTTTCTCTACTCTGCTTCTCAGCTGCTATGAACTAAGCAATCTTGCTCCACCATGCTCTTCTACCTTGAGATTTCTGCCGTGGAGCCAGCCAACTGTGTACTGAATCTCCTGAAATTGCGAGCTCATTTAAACCTCTCCTGCTCTGTAAGTTGTGGGTGTTGGGTATTGAGTCCTAGCAATGGGAAAACTGACTAATCAGGAGGTTACAGAAGTTGCTCGTATCACTTCAGCTAAATACTGCTGGCTAAAACTTAGCCACATAGCAATACTCTGCTGCAAAGGAGTTTGGGAGTTGTCATCTGTATTAGCTTTGGACTGCTGTTTAACAAACTAGGGACTTAAACACCACAAACTTATGATCTTACAGGTTGTGGGGTCAGGAGTGTAGGCAACATCAGCCAGGACTCATCAGGTTGAAATCAGAGTCAGCCAGAGCAGTGATCTGAGGCTCACTGGTTATGGGCAGAATTCAGTTCCTTGTGGCTATAGTGCTGAGGTCTCGTTCATGCTGGCTGTCAGCTAGTATCTATTCTCAGCTTGTAGTGACTGCCTGGTAGGCTGTGTCACTTGGTCTTGTCTACGGCAGGGCACTGGTTCTTCAAGGCCAGGAGAAGCTACTCTCTGATGTTGACCTCTTGTTTTTAGCAAAGTTCCAGGTCCTTGTAAGGCCTATTAGACCAGGCTTACCCAGAGTAATATCCCTTTTGATTGGCTCATACTGATTTGGAACCTTAATTACATTTGTAAAATCCCTTTGCTGTTGTCATATAATGTAACACAATCAAGGGACCAACCAATTTATCATATTCACAGATCCTACCTATACTCCAGGGAAGGGGGTTTATAGGGCATATGCAACAGAGGATAGGAATGTTGGGGGCCATCTTGAAATTCTTTCAATCACATAATCTTTGTTGGGTAGCTGTATACCTAGACAATAGTAATCAATACAATTCAGTTTCTTATTGTTCCATGACTAGAGAAGAATGGGATGAAGGATATTGTTAAGTAATAGTCTCTGCTACAGCAGCTTGTTAGGCATTCTATCTTGCCAAGTTTTTAACTTCCTTGATGTACCTTCACTTTTCCTATAAAATAGGAATAATAACAGTGCTTCCAAAGATGGGTTGGATGCAAGACTTAAATTAGATTGGATACAGAATAGTGCCTGGTACATCTTAATGCGCTCATGAAACAATAATTTCTCTTCTCCAAAATCAGGGATGAAACAGAAATAAAACATGAGAAAAACTCAAGAGCCATCAAAAAATGTAGCCATATCTTTAATGACTCGCAAACACAAAAGGGGCTTGTTGAAGTCTTCTCAGACTTGACTTTTAAAAGATAAATGCTAGGACAAACAGAAACCTTCAGACTATTCCCAGCACCTCAAGCTCACCATTGTGTAAACAATGACGTCATGTAGTAAGATGCCCTTAGATGACACTGCATTTTGCAGGGAAGAATTGGGAACCTAAAATTGCTGGAGTGCATGCGTTTTGCTGGAGAAAGCAGAACTGCAGGATTTCTATGAGCTCTAAATGTTAAACGTGCCCAGTATGGATATGAAGAGTGTGTACATACGCATGTGTGCACGTGTGCGGCATGCTTGTGTGTGGAATTGCCCACATACTGATTAAAGTTTTCTTTATGCAGAAGGGTGGGATGGTTTTGAGAGCCACCTGAGGAAAGAAAACAATGAGCTTACCGTGTTGCTTGCCTCAATGAGCTCTGAGATTTAGAAGCTAAATTTGAGCCATTAGTATGTGGCTTTGCCTTTTTAATAGGAAAACATTCCACACACATCTAGTAAGATTTGTGTTAAGGTTGTTTAACACTTTCCTCTGCTTCTGAAATCACTCACACACAGTGTGTCTTGAGGAACGCACAATACAAACAATTATTTCAGACATCTCAAAAATGAACTGCTACCAGCGTCATTGTATTCCTTAGCTCTGGCGAGTAATGAAAGACATATTCTTAATGTGAAACAAAAGAAGATTGTGAATATTAAAAAAGCAGCCCAGCCAGCTAGAGTTAAACTGTCAGGATAAGATATTAACTTAAACCACATGTGAAGTGCAGCTGTTTCTGTTGAAGCTTTCATCAGGCTCAAGTGGAAAGATTGGTGGGTTTTAATATGTGGTTTCCAGCCAAGCCAATAGGAATCTGGGGAAAATGTGTGTGAAATCAGCCCTCTGCCAGGGGGGTCTTGGGCTCTTTTCGTTCTGTTAACGTAAACAAGGGTAACCTAAAGCTGAGGTGAGGGCCTGCTCCATCCAGAAATTCAGCTGAGTGACTACAGCGACCAGTCCACTGCTGCAGTTTTTGGGTTTTTCATATTCCTCTCAAATGCATAGTTCTCGTGGCAACAGGAGTAGGGAAAAAGGAGGGATCTCCCCAAATCTGTCCTCTGCTACTTTCTCTCAGAAGCAACTAGAATTCTCTTTAGCTCCTAATCATGTACAACATCAGCTCTATGTAAACACAGATATGGTTGTTGGATTTAACTTCTGAGGATCTAAATTTGCTAAGAAAAATCATGATATGTCTAAATACAATACATACCTGTTATAGGAACATGAACATGTTAGAAATTAATGAAATAACATGAGATGAATGCTAAAGTCAGGATTCGCCATACATTATTTCTTTATCAAGACTGTATTTGGTTAACTAGCTTGAAAGTTGATCCGGCTGCTGTGTGACTTTGCCCAATCTGCTCCAGAGGTCTGACATGACTGCTTCTGGGCTGACTGCTGGGTGATGTTGTTGGCCCCCTGCCACATGCCCCCAGTGTCGCAACATTGCTTTTAGCTTCAGAAGTGTGGGGCAGAAATAATCTTTATGAACCTACAAATTTGGGAACCGAGGGAGGAAAATGAAAATGTCAGAAGTCTATTCATTGACCTTAGAAAAGGGGTTGAAATGCTAGCATTTATATATATATGGCTTCATGTGTTCAACATTTACTAGGCAGCTACAATATTCAAGAGAATTTGCAAGGTGCTCTTGGGGGAACAGATGTGTAAGGGGGAAAGGAATTGACATTTATTGAGCACGTACTACTTGCCAGCCATCCTGTGGGCCCTTTGATTACATTTTCTCATTTAATTCACAGAACTTTGAAAGGAAGAAATTATAAGGCAAGATATTTGCTCTCAAGAGCCTTCCAGTCTGGGGTTAAGAAGTGGATAAAAGACCTACCCAGGTACCCATAAAGTAAGATAATTGCAATCATATGGCAAAAAAAAAGAGGTTTTAATGGGAACTGAGAGATTAGAGCTATTACTCAGGGAATGAAAGAAAGTTTGCTGAAGGAGGCCACCTTTGAGTTGAGCATTGAAGTTTGGGTAGGATTTGGACTCATAGAGAGGTAGATAAGGAATAACTCATGTGAGGAAGAGGATGAGCAGAGGTGAGCGGAGGCAGAAACTTGCCAATGAGTCACACGGTACTCTGATGTTAGGTGAAAATCACTAATAGTGAGTTTCCCTTGTAAGTGCTTCTTGGGTTCAGCACCAGGTGAGGTGCATGGCTTGACTTTGGAGTCATGTTGTATGAAAAGTGCGTCTTTAAACACTAGGTACACCTTCATTGTGGGGAAATGCTAAAGCCATCAGAGCCTGCTCAAGTTAAGAGCAACTTAGAGGACTGCAGACTCGCATTTCCAATCCCATGGCCACTGTGGAGCCCAAGAGCTTCCCAAAGTGGGAGGACTGGCCAAGCGACCAGCACTATTTACTATGTTTTTGTCTCTCTGTCCTGTCATGCTGAATTTCCAAGATCAAAATCACACAAGACTTGATCTCAAAGAATGAAATAGAGACAACAGCATCAAATCCAACTTGACTATACTGTAGGCGAATGTATATGTATGGGGGCAGTGTGGTGTTGCATCTTACTTTTCTCATTGCTGACACAAAATACCAGACACCCAAAGTTAAAGGAGGAAAGCTTTATTTCAGTTCACAGTTTTAGAGGTTTCAGTCCATAGTTAGCCTGCTCCAAGGCAGGGTGGCATCACAGAGAAGAAATAGTTCATGGTGTGGCAGGAAGCAACAAGCCAGCAGCAACAGCAGCCTACCTTCTCTCTCTCCCTTTATATTCCATCCAGCCTATTGATTGGTGCCACCAGCACCCAGGGTGGGGCTTCCATTATCCACACCCTTAATCCCAGTATCACACATACTAAATCCAACCACCTCTGAAAAACCCCACCTATGAGCACATGAGGCTTTGAGGGGACGTCTAGCTGCAAGCCATAACACATGAGAAAATAAGGCAAAGGTGGCCAGCCTGGCAGAGACAGCCAGGTCAAGTGTTTGGACTGCATTGGTATAGGTTTTGGGGGCAGTAGGATATAAGAAAAAGATTTAGGTAAGTTTATTAAAATAGATTGAGGCTGTAGAGCTGCAGCTGGAGAAATTCTCACTAAATTCTACTTCATTATGTTTCTAGAACTTGTTGAATCTGTGTAGAAATAACTGGCCTTTCTCATACAGCCCCTATTCCTGATGGAATGTCAGTGGTCACTGTGCTTGAGGTTAAGGTAATCAAACTACAAGGTACCTGATATAATGGAGGCTAAAGGGATGTTTACGAGACAGTTCTTGCCCTCAGGCAGTTCGCAGGCCTGTGAGAAGCTCACAAGAAGGGAACTAGTCATACATTACACAGTGAGTCAGAGGTGCCTTGTCATATCCACAGGTTCAGTGAATGACCTGAGATGGTGTACTAATTTCCAGGAACCTGTGTAGCAAAGTACCACAAACTGGATGACTTTAACAGAAGTTTATTTTTGCACAGTTTTGGAACTAGACAACTAAAAAGAAGACCGAAACAGGGCCAGACTCAGCCTAAAGTCTCTAGGGAAGAAGATTTCCTTGCTTTTTCTAGCTTCTGGTAGTCACCAATAGTCCTTGGTGGTCCTTGACTTGTGCCAACATAATTTCAATCTTTTCTGTGTCTTCAACCTTTCTCCATATGAGAACGCTAGGCTTTGGATTTAGGCCCCTCCCAGATCCAGTAAGACTTGATCTTACTTATATCTCTAGAGACCCTGTTTCTAAACAAGTTTACATTCATAATTATTGGGGGTAAGGAATTCAGCATATATTTTTGGAAGACATAGTTCAACCCACAACAGATGTCCATGGGCAGGCTGATTGGAAGAAGGAGAGAAAGACCTTTTGGATTGGGGTAGTCAGGGATGACACAATAGGAGTTGAGCTCTTTCTCAAGGATGAATGGTATTTAGATGGAGAAATGTGGACTGGTCTCCAAAGTGGGTGAAGGGGAGAAGGGGAAGAATATGTGGCTGGAGTCACAGAGTTTGGCACATTTCTGAGGGTGGTAAGGAGACCAGCCTGGCAGGGTTAGAAAAATCTCCCGGAAGTGGGGGTGGTGGTGGTGGTGGTGGATGGTGGAGATTGAGGCTGGAGGGAGAAACAGGGGCCAGATGGGGGAGCTATTCAGGCACCAATAAAACTGGGCTTGGACTTTATTTCCTGTATTATGGCAAACCGCTTAACAGCCCCAAATACCTCCAGAAGACAGAGACGGAGACAGTGATGCAGAAAGAACCTTATTGCCCAAATCTTATTGCTTCTGAAGTGTGCATCAAGACATTTTGCCAAAGCTTATGGGCCACCCATGAGCTTGCTGTAGGTTTAGTCTGAAGAAAGCCTGCCAACTATGACAAGGACACTCATGAATTTTGCCAATATGTCATCAGTAATGCAGAACCGTCTGTCTTCTCTTTGGGCTACAGTTTTCCCATCTGTAAAAGCAATGGCTTTGGCTGTGACAAACTGCAGTTCATTGACTCTATATAATAAAATGGTGTAACTAATTTTTGAAAAGATTCAAACCAAGTTTATCTAAAAATATTGCTTCACTGGATATAGCATCTCTCAGAAATGATAGAGTAGTATTTCCCCTCCTCACCTCAGAGTATAGACTCAGAGAAGGTTCCCTGACTTGAAGACATACTCAGGTGATTAATGGCAGAGTCAGAACTTGAACACAGATCTTCAGATTTCTGGCGCAGTGTTTTCTATTCCACAGCACTTCCTTTCTACTCAGAATCTCCCCATTAATTTGTTCATCCATACATCCATCCACCTATAAACCTGTGTTAAAAACCCGCTTTGTGACAGATATCTGCTAGACCTCAGTGCTACGTGGATAGTTGAGACAGGGTTCTTGTCCTCAGGAGGTTCACAGACTGTGGATCCCATGTGAGGTCTTATATATAATGTTAGGGCACAGACTAGAATCTAAATTGGGTATCTTCCTGCCACCAAGCAAGCTCATCATGAAATCAAGGGTTTACTGGCCAATACTCTTGGGCTGGCCTTTTTTTTTCCAGTTTAAAAATAGAGTTGCTTTTGTAGTGTAGTCAGTATCTACTGTCAGCAACACATCATTAAATAGAGAGGATTTTAACAGGGGAGCATTGAAATTAGGTCAACTACTAGTATCATTACAGGTATTGTAAAATGACTCTCGGGTTATAATCCCTTAAACTGGCATTGTACTTCTCAGTTTACAAACATCTTTGATATGCAATGACACTTTGGCAAGAAGCATCTACTCCACGATTAGGCATACCTTAGATGCTACCACCTTTAGGTGAGTGACCTTCATAGATGCTTAACATAGTGAAACCCCTGTCTCTTTGTTTGCAGAATAAGGCTGGGTGGTGATGGCACCTACTTCATAGGATTTCTATGTAACAAGATATATTTGAGGTTCCTGGGGCTCATTTGGACCTTATGAAATGTGAGGTCTTCCCCAACATCACAATGCACAGCCTTCTTAAGTGAGAGAAGTAATCCAGAGCCCTTTGTAGTAGGATTTTCCTTGCATATGTTTTAAACTCCAAACTGGCCTTTGAGAGAAAAGGATAGATTTGCCAGGCCTCTTGTCTTCTAAGATTTTAACATAGTATTCTTTATAGACACTAGTAACATGAACACATATGTAAGGTGGAACTTGGGAGACCCCTGACTGATTCTATTGTTATCAGTGGATTTTAGTTTGGTTAACTAAGTGCCTGAGTAAGATGATATACTCAAGGTCATAGTCATGAGTCTTATGACTGAATTCAGAGTTCTTCTTATTGAACCACGGGTCCAGGATAGAAGTCTCCGAAGTGGAGACATCCTCAACATGCACGAGAAAGGAAACACCTGATTCCACTGCACTGGATGCTACCCTTGCTCAAAGTTCAGCCTGGGGTGTGGAATGAAACACAAAGCTTTGTTTCCGATTAATATTTTAGCTTAATTTGTCCTGTTCAGCTTGTCTGAATTACGCTTGCTAATAATCAAGATGACAGCTCACATGCTGGTCCCACCTACTAGTGATAAAAGTGATACAGGAATATGAGGAAACCCTCAGTTAGATTGCTTAAAATATGATCCTCCATCCAATTGCCTTGCTAGGGTTGGAGCATCATGAACACAAAAATAAAATTTAGGGTGATGAACAGTTAAAGTCCAAGAAATGATAAGCAATAGAAGCAGGGATTATTCATCCTTACCAATCCTGGCACTGTGTCCAGTGTTTGCTCGCCATCTCATACATCTCTTTGAAAGAAAGAAAAAAAAAAAAAAAAACAACTAGAACTTGCCACTGGGACACATGCATTCTTTCCTGTATTGGAGCCAATGGAGCTGTTGGAAACACTCTATAAATCTCATCTTCTGCACCGTGACCTTCAGCCCTTTGGGGATAACTCTCACTTTCTATTCCTCCTGCAAACTGCAGCAGATGAGACTTGCAGCAAAACTCAAGGGCTCTGAATCCGGCATCTTTGCCGGGTGAACAAAGGGAAGGGACTGAGACCTGAGCTGCTGTTAGGAGCTGGGCTCCATCCTCCCAGCCAGAAATCAAGCTCACATTCCCGCCGCCAGAAAACAGCAGGGCTCCAAACGAGGTCACTGTGTGCTGAAGGGGCAGACAATTAAATGTGTTTCCTCTTGCACTTATTACTCTCTCTACTTAGCAGGGAAGACATAGCATCCCTTTTGTTTGCTCCCCCAAAAGCTTTACAAAATAAAACTGGGAACAGAAAGAGACTGACTCTAGAAGAAGTGCCTTGCATATTGTTGGCCACCAGGTAGATTTCTCTTAATTTTATTTTTTCAATTTAATACAAGGTGTGCCTTGAGAAATGCTTATGCTAATTTGAAACAGGAATCAAACAGTGCCAGGCTCTTGTGTGGCAAGGCTCAGGCTGTCTGATCATGGCAGGCACCTGGTCTATAAATCCACACCAGGCTGAGATCTGATTCCAGCTCCTGGGGCAAGAGGGACCAGGGTGATTCTGGGAATTGTTTGGGCTAATGGGACTGGAGTGCCTTGCTCCCCAAACAACCAGCATCAGAGAAGTAATCTGTGATAGCTATATGGAATGGAGACACCACCAAGAGATCTGTAGCACAAATATGTTGCCCTAGGATGAGGAGTAACATTGAAGAAGCTCAGAGCAGCTGTTTAAAATTCCAAAGGGACTTTGAGGTGAAGCCCAGGGACTGCCTTGCTCATGACATCCTCCCCACCACTCACTGTGGGGCTTCCTCTTGTTCCAGAACCTTTGACACACTTGAGGTTGGCACACTCTTCATTTTGGCATTTAATTCTCTGCAGCTATTCCTTGTGAGTTTTATTGCTTCCATAGTGTCGCTTCAAATTCCTCAAGGGCCCTGTGGAAGGCTCTGGCTCATCTCTCTGACTTTTAGCAGTTTCAGAAAGAAGAATTAAGCCCTGGACTGGCCACTGCTCTCCTTCAGAGCTGTTTATTCTGACCCTTTGCTAATGACTCTGCATCATCAAGGCTAAAAGGACACATGAAGAATGATCCAAAGCATACAAGTGGAAAGAGCATCCTTTCTTGCATTAGGTCCTTATGCCAGGCTTGTGGTTGGCTCCCAGAGGGACTGAGTCACAGGAGAGTATGTGACTGACACAGAGAGGCTTTAGGGCTCCAGCTTCACCTAGACCTGGCTGAGTTCGGCCTCGTGGGTGTGTCTACACTGCTGCATGACTAACAGTGCTAGTCTTCCCTGCCATGGGGTCGTCTTCTTGCCTTAGGGCCCCACTGTCAAGGAAGGCCTCGTTGAGTACTGCAGATGTGTGGCCTAGGTTGCTTTATCAGTCATGGCAAATGCACTCTTTGACAGTCTACTTGTGGACCTCTATAAAATGAAAGTCTTAAAATCTGTTAAAATCATATAATTGTTTGTATCCTTTACATCTAGTAAGTGGTGGAGTCAGTGCCAGACCTGCCCGGTTCTGAGGGCTGAGTTCTCCCCACTGCCTGACTTTTGAGGACCCACTGTGGGTACAGAATGGGGCTGGCAGGTAGCAACCCCATAAAAACCATCTACCAAACTACCCACCTGCTGTCTGGTCCATTCTGTCTTCATTCTTGTTCACGGGTATGAGGCAGGACAGAGGCCAACACGAGCAGGTGCAGAGGAGAGACCTTTTAGCTTCCTTCTCAGCAACCCAGCGCTGAGGCTCTGTCCTGACCTCTGAGGAGCCTCAGGTTTCGAGAACCCTGAACCCTTCACCAGGGCCCCTGCTATCCCACGGTGATGTGCTCTCAGGCACTGGAGATTGATTAACTGAAGATCCCTCCTCCTATATTTTCTTAAGAAGAACAAGTAGGCTCTTGCCTGCCATTTTCAGGGTTAATAGAAAACTAAAACAAAACACAAGCAAGGCCTCATGTGAGCTGTTTCTCAGCTCTGCTTTCATTACTATCACTTTCTGGTTCTTGAAGACCAGCAGATCTTTCAGTATTCTAGACATTAGCATGCGGATTTAGCAAACACAGTGAATGCATCTTTCTAGTTCGTGTAATTTACTATAGAGACTGCTTCTACTCAAGCTTTATTTCCTTTCTCCCTAACTTTTTTAGGGGATGCAGGGGACTGAAGTCAGAGTCTTCACACTGAGCTACATCCCCAAACCTTTTTATTTATTTTGAGACAGGGTCTCATTAAGTCACTAGGTTGCTGGAACTTGGAATCCTCCTGTGTCAGCCTCTCGAGTGCTGGGACTATAGGTGTGCACCACCACACCTGGCTTTCCTCTTCTGTAATTAAATTTAACGATTGTGGGGATACGGAGGTGGTGGTAGGGAATAGCAAATTTACCTAAAAACAATACCAACAGATCTCTCTCTGCGATCATCTGATATTTGCTTTCCCTCAGCAACCCACACAAGAGAAACAATTTTCTTTGGTGAGTTTCCTCTGATATGTTTGCGGGGGTACTGTGGAAGGGGATGGACTTTGGAGTCAGTGAGATGTAAGCTCATATCCTTTGTCTGTTCCTTAGAGACTACTGAATGTCGGACAAGTTCTTCATGTCCTGAGGCTGCTTGCATCTGTTGTAAAATGGAGATGGCAGTTTTTGTTACCTGGCTGTGGTCAGGATAAGAGAGGCACTTGGGAGACAGGTGGCACCTGGGAGTTCCCCTCATGTCAGTGAATTTTTGTTGCTATAACAATCATTGGAGTAGGTCAGCTTAACACAGGAAAGATTTGGCTCATGGTTTCAGTCCATGGTCACTTGCTTGTATTGCTTTGGGCCTGTGGCAACACAGAATATCATGGAAGAAACATGTGGTGAAGGAGGCCTATTCACCCAGTGGTGGCTAAAAAGCAAAAAGGAGAAGGAGGAAACAGAGTTTTTATTTCCCCTTCAACTCTGTGTCTCATCTAACTTCCTTCTACCAGGCCCCACCTTCCCAAGGTCCCACCACCTGCTGACAGTTCCACAGGCAGGTGATCAGGCCTTTAACCTATAGTCCTTTGAGGGACATTGGAGATCCAAACCACAGAACCTGCATTATGTGTTTTGGGAAGGAGAATCTGGATTTCTGTCTTGGCTCTTCTGAACTCACCAACACATCATTACTGTTTTGCAGAAAGTGGTTTTCTAATAACTGGAGCTTCTCTAAGGGAGGGAAAGGAACTTTCATGACAACTGCAAGACAGCTGTCAACAGCTCTCAGGTCTGGCAGATGCTCGCTGTGCTTAAGAGAATAGATTGCTCATTTATTATTATTTTCTAGCAGTTCAAATGCAACGAATAGTAATCACATGCCATCTAGGACTAATTAGGCACTAGAAATGGTCTGTTTATTCCTCTCATCTTTAGAATGACCTGATGAAGTGATCCTATTGTTATCTCCATTTTATGGACAAAGAAATCGAGACTCAGAGATGTTAAGGCAACCCAACCTATGAGAGGCCAAGCCAGGATTTTAATACTAGTGGATTTGCTCCCTTATGAGCTTTTCTTTTGAGTTTGTTACTGTTTTAACTCTTCTAATAATAAGTTCTACTTTCATCTATGGAAAGAAAAATATTAGCAGCAGAGAAGATGAGTACTCACAAATTAAACAAACAAACAGGAGATAGAAACCAACCAACCCTCTGCATGCCTGGAAAAGTAGCAAAAGTGGATGTTGGTAGAATGGGTTTCTGCTATGTGTAAGCATGACTGGGAATTAAGGGGCTCATCAGAGTTTTAGAACTTTGGCATTGTGATCTCTGCCTTAAGCCACTGGAAAAAATTTAAATCTCTCTTTGTTATTCTTCCTGGGGACCATCTCACACTTGATTGAGCTCCTTCAGCAACTGATCCAGAAAAATGGAACCAAAGTTCAATCTGCTATTCAGTCACCTGGATAATAAGCACCCATAAGACTTGTCCCCAAATAATGGCGACAGCACCTTGTGGCTGTCAATGGGGAATTTGTATGCTAAGCCTCTTTGTAACTCTAAATGGATAGGCAAATGCATAGGCTTGTTATTACAAAGTGCAGTGGGTGTCAGGGGTTGGAGCATTAGTGATTCTAAAATGAAGGGAAACTGTTCGTGTTCTCCATTGAAATAGCAAGTAACTGGATAGAAATCATTTTAAGTCAGTATTGGTTAGAAGTGCTGCTCCAAATTGGAACCTGCACCTAAACGTCCAGCTCTGAGTGGGTGTGATGCTTGGGAAAGACTTAAGGGTCTGAGTTATTGGAAGAATTTAGGAAACTGATGGTGGAAAAGCACCTGAGCATTTGGCTAAAATAAGAATGCATGAAGCAAGCACAGGGAGAGATCAGGAGAAGAGAGTTCTTGGCAGAGATCGCCTCTGTAATTTATCCCAGATTCTTCAATTCCTGACCACGACCCTGGGGAGGAGATTATCACCTCCCTGAGCCAGCACGTCTGGCTGGTATGGAGGTTGTTAACTTGAGAAAATCACCAAAGATAGTATTGGGCAACTTCAAAAGTCCACTGTCTTTTTCATTGAGCTTGTTGTGAAAGGGCTTAAACAGAACACTAATAACAGCTAAAGATCTAGCTGCAGGTGGCTGTCTAATTCCAATCAAAATAATCTTCCCCCAGTCTTAGTGGATAAAGGAGGGCAGAATTAAAAAGGGAACTGGGAGTGATTTTTGGCACTGGCACTAAGTCTGTTGTGGAAGAAGACTATTGGTGTTGGCAGTGTGGAGTTAGGTTTTTTCCCCAGAAACAAATTTTCCTCTCCCCTTGATGGTTTGGAAGGTCGGTGCACAAATGCCTTTGTGTCAGTTGGACACAGCTGCACACACCATGTGGTATTGGCTTGAGTTAACGGTGTGGTCGAGAAAGGATAGGTTGGTTTTTTTTTTTGAGAAGTCCGAATCATTACAGGGTAGCATATTGCTATATTGCCTAGAAGCTCCTGTGCTGACTTGAAAATACACTGTTTTGGGATTATGGACTAGATACTTTTAGGGCATCTTTCCTCTGGTAGTTTGTGTTTAATCAGAGTTTACAACATTGTGTTTCTCAGTAATGCATGTTACTTGAGCATTTTTTTCAGTAGTTGAATAAGAACGCGCCCCCCCCAAAAAAAACCCAAATGCTAGGTTAAGTGAAAGTGAACATGTATCTTTACTATGGGATTTTCTGGAACCTTCAACATATAAATGAGTTTTGAACCACCTAGAAAACAATATATTCTTACTCTTAAAAAATAATCCCCCCCAAACAATTTTCTTCCCCCAAATATTTGGCTCTTTGCTTCAGATTTACCGGATTCATCCTGGGAAATGCTGGTCTAGAAGGGTGGAGTGGCCGGAGTGAGAAGCAGGTTGAGCTGGCGTTTCCCTCCAGGTCTTGGCCCCAGCGTTCCTGCCGAGGTGCCGGGCCATCCCTGGAGAGGAGGCTGGAATCAAGGGTCGATGCGGTGCCGGCAGCACAGGGCACTGGGGAATGAGTGTGTCTACGCTGGGGTTGGAATGGGGATAACAGAAAGGGGAAGTTAGTAGAAGAGAAGAGAACATGCCCTGCTCTCTCTGATTCCCCCATGAAGGTTTTTTTTCTGGGTCTCGAGGGCCCAAAACTAGTCACAGGTGGAATTGTTGTAAGAGACGTTCCCAAGTGGCTTAGTATTTATAGATTGGCAACGAAGTAAGCAGATTTCTGCAGCTGAAAATAGTGACATCCAGGCATTTGGACCAATTTGTGAATTTTCCTCAGGGACATGTGTTCAGAGAAGTAATTTTGTGGCAAAAAGAAAGTCACTGGAAATGGTTTTCCTGAAAAGTTTTGTCTCAGTATTTACCTTAGAAAGGAGATGTGCCCCAAGTCCGGGTACCTCTAATAAATACAGCTGGTCAGAAACCCTCTTCATCTTCATGGATTCTCATGGGCTCGATCATTTGCCAGTCCCCCCTTGTTCCTTAAAAAAGGTTTGAACTTCGGAAGTTTCCAGGTCTGTGAAGATTTCCACATCTTCCATCTAAGTCATTTTCTACCTCGCTGGAATGTTAAGGAAAACACCAGAAGTCCCCTGTGAGTTCCTCTCAGACTCCATGAGCAAATGCAGAAGATACAGAGAAAAGCAGAACCTGAAAAACCACACAGGTATGCTTTTAGAAGGACAATTGACAAAAGAGCTTATAAAAGGTTTTGTTGAATGCTGATCATGCCTGTAGATTCTTATTTTATTTTATTTAGTTTTTTTTTTTTTTTACAAAAAATACAACTTTATTGAACATAGGAATAGATGGATTTTCAAATTAATTATTTTCACTTTGTGGTCATTAGTTTTGAAGCTATCTGATCCATGGTAGAACTTACTAAGAACTTACTTACAAAAGAAAGAACTTACTTAGAACTCACTTACAAAAATGATAGTCTATTACTTCAATTCTATATTCATAAACAAGTACATTTAAATCTAGATAGAAACATTCATGATTGGATTAGTGCATAGTAAACCCTGCTATTTGCACTGCTTAAGCTGGCAATAGGGGATCATCCACTCTACATCAAATTGGAAGCACAAATTTGAATTTTATACAAAAAATCTGTTTTACTCTTATGCTTACATTAGTGGGGGCTGACATCTGTAACTTACAGGCAAGCAAATACTTTTGTTTTCTACCTTCTAACTGAACAAAAATACACATAATGTATTGTTTTCATTAGGCAAGACTTGCTTTTTATATTTTCATGAGAATGCAATGTAACCCTTTTGTGAACAAAATGACCATCTTTGGAGGAAGCACTTAATATGCGTATCTTATTTAAATAAATCATCCAGTAAGAAATGGAGAATTCACTGCCTTTACTTGGAAGGCTTTGTAGTTATCTGTCAAACTTCTATGTGCAGCTCACCAGCATTCCCTTATTGGAAATACCAGTATTTCCATGTCATAGTTCTGAAAAAGACTCGAAAGTCTCAAAATTCTGGGTCTCCTTTGGCTTGCTTCTGTCTTGATTGCACCCAAGTTTTACTAAGGGCTCACTTCCTATCATCATCTCCATCTTCATAAATTTTCTTTAGAACATTTATTAGGATCTGTCTCAGCATTGTAGGTGGCTTTTCTTTTTCTTTGCACTCTTTCTCAACCTGAGTTAAGTACTCCCATCAAGTGTTTCCTGTTTTCTTTCTACACAAGACAAGAATTGTATCTGTCTTGATTTTTTTTGAACTGCCTTCCACTGAGATGGGTTTCAAGAAGATTGTTCATAATCATAGAGTAACTCTTCCCATTTAGATTCTTTACCAAAAGATCAAATGACCTCTCTGTGAAATCCACCTGCACATTCTCTGCAGGAACTTGATGGACTCCAGTTAAGGTAATGTACATTTTCACAAACTTATCAGACTGACTCCATCCATAATTACTGATTTTCACTGTGTGTCCTGTTGTGATGGGTGCAACCACAGCAGCCAGTTTTTCATTGTCAAGAAGTTCTGGTTTCTTTTGTGATTTTTCTTGCATCCTATTCTTTATTTCTGTTTTGATCTTAGATTTTTCGGTGGTCAGGGCATCATGTACTCTCTTCCTAGTGGCCTTTTCCAGCAATGCTTTACCTCTTCTAGATTATTCTGTAGCTCCTCCAAAGATGAAGCCATGGTTGGGTGGGGTAAGACCAAAGGCCCAGCCTGCAGGTGTGCATGCAAGGACAGGAACTGCGGGACCCAGTGCACTCCCCCCCGAGTGTGGACCTCACCAGCCCTTATTTTATAATTAAAGGAGGAATCCTACCTCTTGAAAACTGGTTAGCAGCCCTATCAAGTCAAAGGAACTGGGGAGGCTATCAGAATTACTTATCAATCTTATTGTATCTCTTTCCAATAAAACCCCAATAGTCTGCCTTGTACCTGTTGGCCTAACACTCAGCTTAGGTCTGTTGGCTATTTATTTATTTAAGATGCTTGGCCTGTTTGAAAATTAAACACTTTCTTGGATTTCATCTCCTTGGGTCCATGGCAGACCTGCTGGGGGCAATCCTCAGAGGATAGTATGATAAAAGCCTTCGTAGGATAGCGCAATGGGAAAAAGCCAAAATGAATTAGCTTGCTGTGACATGGCTAACATCATTGCATTTATATATGTTTCATTAAGCAGGGGCTTGACAGCTTTATGAGGAAACAGTGGGGTTTGCAATGGAGGAAGGCCTGTAACCCTGCCAAAGCTGATCGCGGCCTGTGCCATGCGTGCTCTTTAATAGAATAATATTTGTGCAGTGAAAATGTCATTTTAAATGACTGGTTTGATAATCCCTTAAGCTTTTAAATGATCTGCAAAGTCTGGAAATTCTACTCCAGTGTTTAAAATTGACGGGAACATTAATGAATGCAAACATTAAAGGATGGTGCCCAGCTTTGTTTCCCGAGTCAGACATTTCTTACTGGAGTTTCTTGTCTTTTGTCTTCCGCGCCCTTTCTGTGGCTTACAACCCTGCTGAAGCAGCTGCAGCGGGTCCTCCCTGCAGGGTATGCTTCGCGGAGGAGGAGCCCAGCCTGGTGCGACCTAGAGTTACCACATTTGCTGTTCTCTCATGCAGAGTAAAAGGCACCCCCTCTGGGAGGGAACTTGTAGAAAGGGCCCCCTCTAGGCAGAGCAATTAGCAAAGGGCAGGCCTCTCTTGGGTACAGCCCCAGCCAAGCTCTCACCTGCCCAGCAGCAGGTAGAAAGGATTTAGACACCCTCTGGAGCCTGCCTGGGCACATTCTGTGCATCTATCTACAGCATCCCTGATGCTGTTGGCCTTGTTTTGCTCAAAACCCCAACCCCAAAGCTGGAGGAATGGAAGGCTCTTGCTTACTCCTGCGGCTTTGCTATATGAGATTCTGGAAGGCACTTTGTCTACCAAGGAACTTCTCTCTTCTTTCAATAACTCTGGAATAGGATAAGAAGGCAGGTATAGAGATTGTCTTCTCCTGAATTGATCAGTATGATGCAGGGTGGAAACCTGCAGCCGAGGGATGGATCTGGCCCACTGCCTGCTTTTATAAATAAGATTTTATTGGAACACAGCCAGGCTCATTGATTTATTGTCTATGGCTGCTTTCCTCAGCTGAATCATTGCAATGGAGACTGGACTTTGTGATCCACAAGCCTAACATATTTGCTATTTGGTACTTACAGAAAAAGTCTGCAGCTCCTGCTCTAGAACACTGGGCAAAAAAGAGGTAGAATCTACTTTCCTCGTTGGTGAGACAAAATACCCAGCATCGACCCTTATGGAGGAGAGGTATATTTGGGTTCAGACTTGAGTCCACAGTGGGCTGGCTGCAACAAAGAGCAGCATAGCTGAGGGGCAGGGTGGAAAGGAAGGCTGTGCTCCTCGTGGTAGACAGGAAACAGAGCGAGAATGGAGGCACCAAGGAGGGAGACATACCCTTCCAAGTCATGCACCAGGAACTCACCTCACCTAATCAGACCTCTGAACAGCAGATCAGTGACATCACCCCCATGACCCAATCACCTTCCAAAAGTCCCAACTAAGAGCTTTGGAAGACATTATCCAAATCATAGCATTCTGCCCTGAAATTTAACTCTGCTCGTTTCTGTATGTCCTTGGGCAAGTTACTTAAAGTACTTGAGCCTCAATTTCTTCCTAAGTAAATGAGAGTACTTTTGACCTGTCCACTCCATACAACTGTCAAGAGGATTAAAAATGATTAAGTATAAGGGAAAGTGCTGTACCAACCTGACTTATTATCCCCTGGAGGTCTCCCACTGTTCGGGAAGAGAACCCCGGAAAAACATCTTGACCTCCTCAGAGCTATTTTCTCATCTGTAAAACAAGAGGGGGCCTCAGATCAGCACTTATCACAAATGTAATGTGTACATGTTCACCTAGGGGGTTTGGTCAGATTTTGGCTGGATGGGTCAAGGGTGGAGTTTGGGATTCCGCATTTCTAACTGGCTCCCAGGATGTGCTGTTGCTATTGCACTGGCGTATCAGCTAGGGTTCTCCAGGGAGACAGGACTGAGAGAATGTGAATATAGAGAAAAGATTTATTTTAAGGAATTGGCTCCATTAGGGAGACTGACAAGCCCACAATCTTCAGGGCAGCCCAGCAGCCTGAAGACCCAGGAAAGACCTATTGTTGCCATTCAGGTTCAAAGGTATCTGCAGAATTCCCTTGTATGTGCGGGAAGTCAGGCTTTTTTTTTTTTTTTTTTTTTTTAGATCTTCAACTAATCAGATTAAGTCTGCCCATATTATGGGGGCAATCTACTTTATTCAAAAATGTAAAGATTAAAATGTCAGTCTTTCCTAAAATACTTCCAGATATATCTAGAATAGTGTTTGACTAATTAGCTGGGCACTTTGTAGCCCAACCCAGTTAAGACACACAATTAACCTTGACAACTAAGTACTGTACATTGAGTAGCAAAGACAGAAGATTTTGCTGACCTTGTCTGGGGCTGTAATCATTGGGCTGTCTTGAAAATGCTATTTTCACCCTCCCAGGTACAGTCAGTTTCCAATCAAGTTCTCAGAATATACCTTAGCAAAGGGGTCTGGTGCTGGATTCTGTTTATAGCTTACCCCTGCATCTGGTGAGATGAGGCAGTTATTTTTTGCTTCTTTTCAGAGGGTTCTTGCCAAACCCTTCTTCTGGCATCCAGGTGGCTTGAGAGAGCAGCTGGTGGCAGCCTTCCTGTCGGACAGGACACAGCTGACACAGAGAATGACGGAGAAGCTGGAGTGTGCTACACCCACCTCCCTGCTTTCTGACTCAGAAGCCAAAACTAATTAGCTGCACCTTGACTATGATTTTGCAGAATTGTAATACTGCCCTGAAGTAAAAAAATTTTCCCTGCTCCAATTAGTTGCTGAAGATTTTCTCAGGCTTTTGTTCCCAACTGAGTTTTCTACAGCTCAGGAGAAGTCACTGGCTGTTTGTCCCACTTATCACCTGGAGCCACTTACTGGTCTTTTGAGGAGGGAGTTGGCCTGTAGGCAGAGGCAAAGCTCATTCCTGGCTCTGTGAGGTGGGACAGACAGGAAAGGAGGAATCTAGAAGATGCCTGGTGGTGGGTGGTGGGTGGAAGTAGAGAAACACAGGAAGAAATCATTGGTGAGCAATCACCCATTGGGGTGTTAGTTTAGACCCAGATACAGTGGGGAGCCACACAAGGGGGCATGGATTAAAGGCATTCACTTTCAACCTGTGGTGAAACTAGGTTCAACTCTCATCTTTGCTCTTTTTCCAGGGGCGATCAAGAAAAATTCTTGACTTCTCCAAATTTCTCTTAAGCTTGCTGTAAGAACTGAATGGGATGATAACCTATTTCCCCAGGCAGAATCCTCTCGGGCTCTCTGTTTGTATCCCTTGGACTGGATCTTGGATGTGACTCAGCTCAGTCTGACACTATTAAAAATTCAGCCAAGATTCAGGCAATGATATTTAGTCAACAAAAAGTGAGCCCTGAAAGCTATATACACTATCTGCATTATTTATTTACTTACTTTTTATTTTAAAAACAAAACAAACAAACAAAAAAGAATAAAAGCAATGATACAGAATTTCAAAACAAAATAATAGGAGATTAACACTGGTTAATATACTGCATATTGTTATCTTCAAAGTAGTTGTTCAGATTACAAGATATAGGCATGAGAAAAATTAAAGCACAAACTGTTGTTTTTGATGAACTAACAGAGATTAGTAGTATAGTTATCTATCTTGTATATACATGAAAATGAAGCAGACCAAAGCCCCAAATTAATCAATTCACATTTCAGTCCTTCTGCTTGTGAGATGTGGAACCTCTAGCAAACGCATTGATTTCACGTGCCTCAGTTTTCTGATTTGTAATAAGATAACCTTGCTTGGCAGGATTGTTGTGAGGATTAGGTGAGATATCATAGCTGAAGCTTTATATCCACTGTGCAGCCCTGGGAAACGGTAAACACTCAGTAGCTCTTGGGTTGCTTTGCAGTTATGATTTCAAGATCCCCAAACATGCTTGACTGGGTAAAGAAATGGTTGCAGAGCAGAGCCTGCAGCTTCTCCATATAATGATGGCTGTTAAGGTGGTTTAAAAACTGGCTGGGGACCAAGTCGAAAATCCAGAGAATGCTGCCTCACAAAATACTGAGAGAAAAAACCCAAGGCATATCTGATCTGTGTCATTGAATGCTGTCTGGGTTCCTAACACCTGTTTTTATGTCTCTTTCTCTCTCTCTCTCTCTCTCTTTTTATTTTTGGCGGCACCAGAGATCGAACTCACAGCCTCACGCCTGCCAGACAGGCGCTTACACCACTGAGCCAAACTCCTGGCACTGACACCTGCTTTTGATGGTACTGAAGACGGAATTGAGGACCATGTAGGTGCTTGGCAAATGCTTTACTTTGGTGCTACAACCCCAGCCTCCTGGCTCTTCATTTTAACACATACCTTCTATAATGGAAGTTCTAGGGTTCTATGGTTTGAATGTATTCCCCAAAGTACAAGTGCTGGAAAATTGATTCCCAGCGAGATGGGAAGTAGTAACTGATAAGAGGTGATTAGGTCATGGGTTAGTGGATTACGTTATTGAGGGACTGGGTCAGTTACAGTGAGGTGGCTTTCTTATCAAAGCCAGTTGGAGACTCTCTTACCCTTCTGACTTCTACCATGAGATGATGCAGTGCAAAAACTCACCAGCTGCTGGCACCATATTCTTGGATTTCCCAGCATCCAGAACTGCAAACCAAATAAATCTCTGTTCTTTAGAAATTACCCAGGCTCAGGTATTCTGTTATAGCAACAGAAAACAGACAAAGACATGGGGCTTTATTGTTTATTTTCTGAAACTGCTTTTGGTGCTTTCTTCTTTACTCCTTAGGTCTCATCTTTCATCAGGACCCAGAATCTTCCTTCAGCATGTTCCTAAGGTCCAACCTTTTCCCTATTTCTCTCTTCTTGGGCTTGTCTTTGCCTTCTTACATGCCCATTTGGTCTGCTGCAATAACTTGAGACCAGCAGCTTTCAATGTGACCACACCAAAATCCTCTAAGGGAAGTGGGAAAAAGAAAACACAACTCCAAAGCTCCAAGCCCCAAGGTTCTGATTCGGCTAGTCACGATGGGATCTCAGACATCTGTTTTAAAATCTCCCCAGATGATTCCAATTTGCGGCCCTCAGAACCCATGTTAGAGGCTTTCCTTTGTTCAGTTACAGAATCAGGAACTCATCAGCTTTTAGAACTTCGCTTTCCTCACCTGCAGAAATGCATGTCCTGCCACCACCACCCAGGCCCAATGCAATTAGATCAGATGCTTCAACTCCAGCTCAAAGGTTATTTCCCCAACAAAACAGACAGACAAGCAACTATTTCTGTCTCTGAGCCCATTTCAGCTTTCACTGTATGTATTAGAGCACTTACATCCTTCAATGGACAGTAAAGTTCTTGGGAAAGGATCCACAGCTTGTTTAACTTTGTACTTCTCATAATATTCAGTTCAGAACTTCACAGATAGTAAATGTTCAGTAAGTTATCATTGCATTGCTGTTCAGTTGTTTTGTGTGCCCCTCGGGGTCTTGAACAGTACTGAGAGTGTAGTAAACTCTTAACTGAATGATTAACATATCTATCGTACACAGAGAAAATGGAGTACACAGAAAGAGTCCCTAGCCCTATGTTGATTGCATGGCTGTGGGGAAATAATCTAACTTGAGTGCCTTTGCTTCTGGTGTGGGTATCTGCATGAGCCTTTAGAAACACACATGCATGCATATGCCTACATACATGCACACAGGTACATGCACATACACAAAGGTCTTACAGATGCAAGAACCAATCCTCTGCTTAGATGATCTATTGCTTCCCCAGTGGAAACTTCAGTGTTGAATGATAACATGTTATGTTTAGTATAGCCATATTCAGTGTAATGAGATAACAACATAAAATTGTTCCGAGAAGCACCACCCACATGTTACTTATTACAAGTGAGTTGGATCAAGGATGCTTGGGCTCTAGTTTCAGAGCTGCCTCTTATCTGTTAGAGGTTATTGGCCATATCCTTTATATATCCTGAACTTCAATTTTCTCACCTGGAAATAAGCTTTAAATTAAATTAGCAATTCCTATGTCCTGGCATGCATTCTAAAGCACTGGCTTCTCAGAGTATTAAAGATGTTAATAAATTTTCAAGACCAAGCCACTGATAAAAACTTTATAGAAAAAGCAAAAGTTGGGAAATATGGCTTAAACCAAATGACAGAACTTTTCCCAAGACTTTCTAGAACTTTCATTTTTTTTTGATGTTTACTATGATTCACTAAGGGGATTCTAACAGGCTTCTCCAAAGCCATTGGGTTTTGAAACACTTCCCACGTCCCCCGCAGAATGCCTGTGAACAATGTGAGGAATTTGCAGCCTGGGGTTCAGTAGCAGTGGCTGATCCCGGGGTTTCCCTGGGTTATCCAATCCACCTTCCCATCAGGCTCTTGCCTCAGTTTCCCTGGCATCTGTCCTTCATTAACTAACCTCTTCCAGGGAGTCTTCCCACCCTGCTCCATTCCCTAATGATATCCCCCCAGTGCTGAAGCTTTTAATGCAGCAGAGTGAAAAGAAGAAGGACTTTGCTGTCAGGCAGCCAGTTGTGTGGGTACAGGGGCAAGTAGCAGCCTCCCCGAGTCTCACTCTGTATATCCGCAATGTGTGGGTGGATGTCTGAGGACATCTGTAGTTTGTACTCTGCAGTAGCCATTTGTTCTTTTAGTGAAACACTGGGTGCAATTTCCTGCCAGGACTTATCCCTGCCACACCCAGAGCCCAGCAGTGGGTAGATGTTGAGACCCAAAGCAATCAGGGGATCTGTTATGGTTAATACATTGTGTCAACTTGAGAGGTTTAGAAATTTAACCAAGAGACTCAGCAGGGAGCCAGAATCCTTACTTTGTAAACATCCACAGTCTGTGTAAGAGGAGGGCACAGTGGTGGTGTGAGTGCTATACCCACCCTGGACAGGGAGCAGGCAGTCTCCGTACAATATAAGGGAGGAGAAGAGGGTTGCTCTTACTCCCTTTCATTCTGTCTGCTTTTGCTGGCTGCTGCCTTGAAGTCTTGCCCCTGTGCCAGATCACCCCACCTTGGAACCAGCTGATTATGGACTAAAACCTCCACAAACTGTGAACTAAATAAACCTTTCTTTCCTTCATTTTGGCTGTTGGGTATTTTGTACCAGCAATGAGAGAGAAAAGTAACCAAGACAACATCACATTCCTCTGGCCTAAGCCACTGGCAAGGCCCAGTCAGAATCAAGAGCTGGAAAAAAGTTGTTTGCTTTTTTCTACTGGATTTGAAGCTTAGAGAAGATAAGGCCAGATGCAGCTGCAATGTTACAGTCTTATAAGTATGAGGGAAGAGCCTCAAGGACCACCTGGAGGAATGTTACTAAATGACTGAAATTTCAGCAGTCATCTTGGATGCAGGGCATGGAAACCATCCATAGAAAATGCATGGGTCTCCAATACAGTGGAAAATGATTCTAGGTTTGGATTATTTCTTATCTTTTGCAGGTAAGAATTAAAATTCTGTTACATTTAAGCCACTGTAATTTCTTCATGTTATTCACAACTAAACCTAATCCTAATCCATTGTCCGGGTCAGATTTTCTGTTTTTCTTTTTGCTTTTAAACCGAAGGATTCTATCTAACGTATCCTCCTGCCACCATGGCAGGGTGATGCTATGGACTGTATTGTGTCCTCCCAAATTTGGAGGTTGAAGTCTTATCTCCCAGCATTCTAGAATATGACTGTATTTAGAAATAAGGTCTCGAAAGAGGTAATCAAACTAAAATTTGATCCTAATTCAGTAACACTTGGATCTTTATAAAAAGTGAAAGTTCGGACACAATCTGTGTGCTCAGAAAGAAGAGAAAAGAGGGAGAGAGAAGCTGGCCATTTGTAAGTTAAGGAGAGAAGTTCTAGAATGTAAACACCGCAATCTTGAACTCTACATTCTAGAACGGTGAGGAAATAAATTTCTATTGTTTAAAGTCTGTAGTATTTTGTTATGGCAGCCCTACTAGACTAATACAGACTAAAGGAAATCATAGTAGAGATAAACCACGGAGCTCAGTGTTTGTAACTTCCTTTTCCCTGCTTGCAGACTCAATTTGCCCAGCAGTCCGCTACGGGGCAGTGTGCACCATTTTCCTAACTAGATCCTTGAAGGCCCCACAGCATAGTGACTATTATGCACATTAGGACACTCAATAAATGCTTATTGATTAATTAGGACTCCCTCGGCCACGCTAGGCAGACAGAGATGGATTAAGTTGTTTAATAAAGTCTGCCCCAAAGCACCAAATTCCTGTGGCAGACTTTTCCTTAGAGGGAGAAACGAAGGAGATGGCAGATTTTACAGCTGGCTGAAATATCCTGGAAGAAGCTGTCAGGGGAAATAGTGGCGGGGACGAGGCTGACAGAGTGATGGCTGGGCAGCCCTTCACGATTAGTTTCAAGCTACCAGTTACGTCTGCTTTAATCTTCAGGATGTTTTGGTAATGAAGTGAGTGCGTGAATCTCAATAACAAAGTTGATGTTGTTAGCATTTTGCCGCCATCCCTGCATCACTTTTGTCCACCAGGGAATTTCTTTTATTATCCTTGAGAGCTGTAATAGGATGAAAATATTCTTGCTCACTGTTATTTTTGAGAACTGTAAGTGAATGTTGGCCCTTCTGCCCCTTAAAGCCATAGCAACAAACCTATTCCCTTTAAGACCTAGTTTCCAAACAGTGGCACGATCTAGAAATCTATCCTTTTAAGCTCATATGTGGTATGGCAGAGGTTATATCTTGACTCCTGTAATTTTCCCCTGGGGAACGACTAGACCTTCGCTAACAAAGTATTGGTTAAATTTCACCCACTGGGAAAAAGAAAACTGACCAAAGAAAGTGTCACGTAGCCTGGGTATACGGCTGCAGGGTATTTCTCTCCTGTAGCTGACAAAGATGTGACCATGTTGCTTGATCCTGTGCCCTTTCCTGGGTATAGCAGCAGATAATGTTGTTATCTGGGCAATTAAGCAACTGTGGAAACCAAAAGCAACAACAAACAAAGTATACATTTCTTCCAGGCTCTCTGAAGTTCTTCTTGAGATAAAGGAGGAGGAAAGGTGAGATGAAATTATTCAGATGATTGCCTCAATTTAGTTCACTTTGTGCAAGGGGATGATCCCAACCTGGGTGGTCTAGTCTTTTTTGGGAGCTGGCTTCTTTTATACTGTTATCAGGATTAGCTTTTTGAGAGTTTCCTTTGAAAAACCATGCAATTTTTTCCAAGGGATGCCACAGAAGGTCCATTAGATGGCTAACCCCTGGTAAGTACATTATAGGAATAATCTTGTGCCATTGGTCTACTGGCTGACTTGATACATCTTATATATTTTATCTCCTTGTATGTGATTCTGTCCAAAGAAATGATATTTTAGAAATATGTTGATCATCAAGCATTGCATTAAACATATTACGGTTGAGTAATTTTCCCTTATCAATGAGCATTAAATTGCATTAGGTGTAAAAGATTTATTTTTCAAAAAGTTTTGAGAAAATTTACTATGATATCTACATTTTGACCTTGCCTAACATGAGAAGAACCTCACAGTTAAATATTAGCTTTTCAATGTTTAGTGTATTGTTTTGTCTGCAGTTTAGAAAGAGTCTGCATACAGGGGTGTATGTATGTATGTGTGTGTATGCATGTGCATGTATGTAAATAGAGGAGGAAAAGTTCATTTTTGAATCTGAGACCCACCTGGAAGGGCTGTGTATTTACTTGTGATCAGAGAGGTAGAGATCCCTGTCCTGCTCTGGATACCCAGTGCATCCTTGATGTGGACAGGCAGATTTACTGCTGCTGCCAGCTCATAGACTCGAACTCCACCTAAAGTTCTTCTTCAGTAGGAGCCACCTCTCAACGTATCATCCAGTAGATGGAAGTCAGACTGTGCTGTAGGGCTTGAGGAGACGTGAAAGGACGCAGCCACCAAGAGCAGGTGTGGGAGTCTGTTCTGAGGGCTGCGTGGGCATCAGCATGCTGGATAGGTGAGAATGTGTTATCTAAATGGGCCAAGGTGACCTCTATGTATCAGCCCCTAGGTTGTTTATGTTTTCGTTTCAGGCTGAGAACTATTGGCTTAAAAGACTGTTGATACCAAACTGAAAATTTTACATAGCCAATTATATGCAAATTAGCCCAAACCAAGAAGATTTTTAGCCATATAGAGTCTGCTTGTTTTGCACACCTCTTGAAATTTCACCTGACATCTGCTGGTCGTTGAAAGATGGGGCCTTGTGGGTATAAGATCTCCCAAGTGCTCCCTGCCATCGTGTGGAGCAGCATTGCTTGGGCATAGACCTCCGCTTCTGAGTAGCAGCTCCCTCTGGACATCTCATGGTGTGGAGATTCCCCTCTCATGCAGCCTGTCCTGGTGCCGCCCAATAAAACCATGGGTTACCTTTCCCTGGACCCATCCTTGAATTCCTTTAACCTTCTGCAGTATGTCATGATCCAGGCCCTGAAGCTCCTGGTCCTCAGCTCTATATTTTGTGAACTAAAGTGCTACTCATAGAAGTGTATGTTTGATGACCGCACAGCTGTTGTTGTTATTGTTGTTGTTTTGCATTTCTCTATTGGAAGAATGTTTAGTCTTGCTAAAGCTGTCCACTCTGAAACAGCCATGGAAAAAAATTATCTTACCTAGTAAGAGGCAGCCACTGACTGGTAATGTTTTTATGGCTCAAATAGGGCAGAAAGAACATAGAGATTTATTTTATTATTATTCTATAAATGGAAATATGTATTTCAAACTTTGTACAATATATGTGTATAGGTATATACAATATAAATGTAATATATGTATACATACATATCACATGAATTGTGAAAAATGTCAACTTTTCTTTAAATAGAAGAGACAAGGGACAATGGGATTTGTGAGAGAGAACAAATGAAAAGTAGAAATAAAATTAGAATCTAATTGTTTAAGACTGTTTCATGTCTTTTGCTAATCTTGTTTCTATAATTAGATTACAAAATCTTTGAGAGCATGGATAAATGACTCGTTCTTTTCTCATCTGCATCCTAGTATAATATTGAGTTAGAGTTTGTTCTCAATGAATATTGATGAATGTCAAGATAGAGAAGAGGGAGGTGACTGGGAGAAAGAAGAGATGGAGAGAAAGAAGAAAACAAGGACTTAGAGAAGAAGAGAGACAACTCTAAAAGGGAACTTAGCTATGTGACCTTTGATAAGACTTTGAGCTTCAAATTTCATACTTGTAAGTGGGGATACGATGACAGCTGTGACAGGTTGTAGATGTGGAATGACTTTCAGTGGAGCAGAGACACATTGTGTGTTGTATCTTTTCCTGTGCCAAAATCCCATGTAGGTGACCCTCAGAAGAGCAGATGGTCCATGGGTAGCTGGAATCACTTGGACGGAGTCAGAGAGTTAAGAGGAAGCCCCCAGAGGTTAGAAAATTATCCACCGTGTCTGTAGGAAATGTTTTCTACTTAGGCTTTTTGTATTTTGAGGTTTCAGAAACTAAGTCAAGATCTCTAGGATAGGCTCTGGGCTCACCTGGGACTCTGTGTTAGTAGATCCTGGTTCTACCTTCACCAAGTGGCAGCAGGGCCTAAGTGGCAGCAGGGTGTGGCCACAACTGTGACCAAAGCACAAAGTACTAGCTCTTGGGGACCCAATGTGGTGTCTCCTTCTGAGGAGCTAAGCACAAAGAAGTGGGTGATGTTGCTAGAAGAATACGTGACTGCCAGCCTATGAGACACCATCCTGGAGCAGTCTTCCCAGCCAATTTGGATTCTCAGAGGGTGAGAGGGACCTCCAAAGGGAGAAACTAGACTCCCTGCTAGTGAGGCAGCTAGAGGTTTGGGTGACTGAGTAGGAAAACAAGAGACAATGGAATTCACACTTGATATTTGGGGAGCAGGTATGAGCAGTTAGGTTATGATTCACCCTGCTGCAGGCTTCCCCCTAGAGGATGAACCAAATACATATCCCAAGAGAGAAAAGGACAATTATAAAAAGATTCAAGAACATGACAAGGTTATTGATAGGACTCATCCATTGTTCTGAATTTTGTGGTTCTGCTTGGACTTTCTTGTTGATGAAATGGAATTACAGAATATCACCTTCATGGTTTCTACAGTGTGTGAGCAAAATCAGGGCTTTCCAAGGCCTTTCTAATTGCAAATCTTAGATGGAACCCTGTGTAACTGGTTTCAAAAAGTGACAAAAGAAAGGGTACTTGGAAACTTCTTACAACTGTTACAGATTTCAGTGTTCCCTAGGATTAACAGCCCAGCTTTGGGTGCACATGACAGGAGCAGGCAGTTACTGGAAGACTGTAGAGATTTTTCCAAGGTCACCTTGGCCTGAATGAAGGGTGCATCTACCTGTGGAGCCTTTCTTCTTTGGCAGTATCTAATCAGGTTACCCCAGGCACCAACAGACTTGTATCATTTTTATTTTACATCCATTAAAAAAAAATCTCTTCTAATAGCTTACTGGGGCAAAAGACTTGGACAAACTATTTTCTATTTTTTAATCCATGTTATTCTTCCCAGTTCATTATGGAAAGTGGAGAAAATGAGGAAAAGTAGGATCAAAAAGTCTCAAAATTCCAATACTTTGAGACAATCAAGTTACATTTTGTCATATGCATATATTATATAAGGAATATTTTGTATACATAAACATTTTGGAACATATACACATATATATACATACGTTATATTTGCATATGTATATATGATATATAAATTGTTTACATAACTGAGGTCATATGGTTCTAAACAAATTAATACTTTTATATATTGTTGCTATTTAGTTTAATATTTGACATAACATTTCCCTCATATCACTAAGAAGTGTTTAAAAATATTAAAAATAAGTGAATAACATTTTCTTTTGAATGTGCCACAATTTGTTTATCTAATGTCCCGTCCTGAGGTATTTCAGTTGTTTCTACTTCTTTGTTATTATAAATAGCACTGCAGTTAGCATTCTGGTTCATGGCTCTTTTTGTTCGTGTTTTTAAATTACATGGCTTGACTGATAGGAATATTTTCAAATTCTTCACATGTACTGCCAAAAAAACACTTTTCAAAATGATTATACCATTTACAATCCACCAGCAGTGAGTTTCTTTTTCATTCTACCTCATCAGTACAGAGTAATCCTATTTTTAAGAAAGTGACTAATTTTAGAGCTAAAAAATTGCACTTGAATTTTTCTTTGCTTGCTTTTTCATGTGACTTCTCCATGTCCTGCATGCACTTATCTGTTGATCTTTTGACCAAGGTCCTTTGTATGTATGAAAGATCCTTATTGTTTTTGTGATATTTGTTGTATTTTATTTGCTCATTTCTGGTACTGTTCATTTTTAAATGCATAAATTATAAGTTTATTGATCATTTTCTTTTACTTTTTTCATTCCTTTTGGATAAAGAATAGATACTAGTCACCTATATATTTTTAGTTTTGTTTTAATCAGTTAACTTCTTTCATTTAACTTTTGAATCCATTTGTAATTTACTTTGAAGTGTTTCTAAAATGGAGTTTTAAATAGAATCTCTCCCAAATCGTTGGTTTTTTGCAGAGTTGCTGATGGAACAGATCTTCATTTTTCTATTGATATCGACTCTTTTATCAGGAACTGAAATTTTATATATGTGTGTGTGTGTATGTGTGTGTGTGTGTGTATGTCTGGCTTGAGTTTGTATATTATCTTTCACTGGGTCACCTTGTTAATTCTTAGACCACTGCTGCCTTGGCTGATGCATGCTGCTTTATCAATTAATGTTTAAAACATGGCAGAGCTAGTATCCTCTCATTACTTTAAAAAATGTTCTTGCTTATTCTCAGAGGTTTTTATTTTAAAGAGAATAAAACAAAACAATAAAATGAAAACAAAATAAAACAAAATAATGAGAATAATCTTGGATTTCAAAATCAAGACAGTAGGAAATCAACAATAGTTACTATACTGCACATTGTTACCCTCTAAATAGTTGCACAGATGACCAGGTACAGGTATGCAAAGTTAATCAAACAGATAAGCCTTAAATTGTTTCTTTACTTCGGTTGTCATCATCTCAGAAATTTCAGGTGTGTGTCTTCTAATTTATTCTATGTTTGTGTCTCCTAAACTGGTTCTGGGTGAGATATAGGCATGCAAAATTAATCAAACAATATAAGCACTAAATTGTTTCTTTACTTCAGTTGCTATCATTTCAGAAATTTCAGGTGTATGACTTCTACTTTCTTTTGTGTCTATGTCTCCTGGACTTGCTCTGGATGGGCTGGAGATCTGAGATTGCACCTTGCACCTTTGTCTTGACGTTGTCCTGTGTTCCTCCAAATGGTTGTTGAGTTTCAGGTGCTTCCTGCACTGGCTGCCCATCCCATGGTGCAGGGGATTGGGCTAGGCACCCAGGTTCCTCAGATCTGAGGTTCCCTGGGTGGTAGAGAGGTGTGGGGTGGCGCTTCACCGATGCTGCCCTGATGGCAGCGGGGTCTCAGTGTGTGGCTTTTTCTTTTTCAGCCCATTGCAGTGGGCTCCCTTGGAGGTTTATTTTTAGAGATGAACTTTAGAATTATTTTGCCAAGGTTAAAGAACGTTTCACTGGAATTTTCATCTGTACTACCATGAAAATAAAGACTAACACAATAAGAAAAGCAAAGGCTACTAATTCTGAGTTTGCTATGTAGCAAGGGAGTCATCCACCCTCACCTGTGCCTTGGCAGCAACACTCAGGCAGCCAGAGTAGTGGGGATCTTTATGGCTGAGGAAGGGGAATGCTTCAGGTGCATCCAGGTGGAGGTTACTGGCATGAGGAAGCTGTGTGAAGCCTTCTAGAGGAGAAGCAGTCTATATGATTGATTGGGGGCACATATTTGTATTTATCTGGTACTAAGTTGGAATCAGAGACAAGGATTACAGAAAGTGCTAGTTATTAATCAAGTCTTGGTGGTTGGGGTCACTTGTTATAGAAGTTAGGATTAACTTCTTAGATTTTACTAGAAATGCTATGGTTTCCTGGGTGGTTGTGGGCCATAGGTCTGTTTTGATATAGGGTCTGGTCATCGTTTGTATTTTCAGTCACTTGTTTCATTAAAAGCATGAACTAACTTGAGAACTGGTATTTTAACCCTATTCAGTTTTGCTATCTATGAAATAACTTGATTTGTGCACATATTCAATAGAGTTTTGAGCATTTTTCTTATGGGCCTCTTGTGCTGCTTTAAAAAATGATTTACAGATATTGTGTAGTTTTTGTAACTTTTGTGCATGGGCTATTCTATTATTCTGTATTTTTAACCACTAATAACTGATATGTAATAAAGGTACTTTAAAAATATTTTTTCCGATATTCAGATAATGTGCCAAACTCCTGAATTTTCTAGGCATACAAGTATATTTTTCTTTTTCTGTTTTTGTTCTTTGTTTCAGATCTTGTTGCATTGCAAAGAATTTCCATACAATGTCAGTCATAGTGATCATAATGGTAATTCTTATTTTGATTTCAGTTTTAGATGGGATGCCTTTAGAAACTATGTGGTACCAGTTAGGATGATGATAGTGAAGATTTGAGTATATTTTTCATTGTATCGTGGATAAAGGATCTTGTAAATAAAGTAGCCTTTGTTTTTAGTTTTAATTTTTGTTGAGTTAATATTAAACCTTGTGGAATATCTTTTCATACTCTTTTGATAAGATCATGTTTTAAAATTTTGTTAGCATGAGCTACTATATTACTAGATTGTGTACTTTCTGTTGATAGATTAATACTTACTGAATCCAAGCTTGGCTTTTGTAAATTATTATTTTAGTATTTGTTAGTTTATTTCATAGAATTTCAGTATTCACACTTAGCAGGTATTGCCTGTTGTTTTGACCATCCTCAGGTTTGTTAATTTGAGATTTGCAAGACACTTTCTATGACTTATTACAAAAGAATGCAGAGTCAAATCAGCGAAGGGAAAGGCACATGTAATGGAGGGCACGGGGGAATCCAGGAATAAACTCTTAGGTGTTCTCTTTAGTGGACTCATGTGGGATGATTGAATTCCCCTGGCAATGAGTATCATAACACATGTGAAATGATCATCACCAGGGAAGCTCATAGGAGAATCTGTACCCAGGAGTTTTATTGGAAGCTGAGACATAGAAAGTCTCTGCTTGGCATAAAACCAAAATTCCAGACTTCTTATAGGAAATCTGGCATCAGCATCAAACATATTATTTGCACAAATGGTTAAAACATAGCAGGCCATTTATCAATTACAGGGTAGAAACCCATTGGAATTCCAAGTTTCCAGATGCCAGTCAATGGCCAATCTTTTTTTTTTTTTTTTTTTTTTTTTTTTGGATACAGGGCCTCATTATGCAGTATAGGCTGGCCTTAAACTCACTGTATAGACCAGGCTAGCCTCAAAACCATGACAATACTCCAGCCTTAGCTTCCCAACTGCTGGGATTACAGGTGGATGCCACCATGTCTGGGTCTGGTCAGTCCTGTAAGCAGATCATTCTAAGGTCTAGCAACTTGACCTGCTACGAGAACTTTCCTCTGTGCACTTATATTCATGTATATGTATGCATGTGTGTGCCATTTTATCAATGTGTGGATCACAGTAAAAAATAATTTTGGAAAAGTTGTATTTTTTTGTGCAATGGAAGTTTTTATAGAATGGAAATCTTCTGCTTTTTGAAGATTTATACTATCTTACCTATAAAATTACTCAGCTCCAGAATTTTCATTGGGGATGATTAAAAATAAGTTTACATGTTGATTAATTTTGTTTTTCCTTACTCACACCTGCCTCTGCCAGAAGTTATCTATCTCATTGAGATTTACTAATACTGTATATACCTAGTGATTTTACTGATAATATAAAAATCTTCTCTGTGCCACATTCTTCTATCATCTTTCATTCTTAAATAATGTTTTATGATTTTTGCTTTTTACATTTATTGATTAACTTATTCAGAGATTTGTCTTTTATTGAATTTTCAAAGAACTAGTTCTTGGTATCATTTATCAATTTTGGTTTTTCTGTTTTTTAATCCATTTATGTATTTATTTATCTTTATTATCTTCTTTGCTTGAGTTACATTTTATCATTTTTCCTTAGCTTCTTGAGTAGATTTTATTATATTACCATCTTTTAAAATAGTATCAAATATTTGTGGCTAGATGTTATATAAGTACAGCTATAGACATATCCTATAAATGTGGGTATGTATACACATATGTATGTATACATACATGCATAAAACTCTCATTCGTCTGCCGTTATGTTTTTAAATTTATATCTTGACCATATCATCATTTTGGAGTCACATTTCCTTTTTAATTCTCAAGGATTCGGAAAGGCTTATTTTTGGTCTGTTTAGTTGAACATTTGTTATTAGTTTCTAGTTTTATTATGTTATATTCATATAATATTGCCTAATAATTTTTAATTTTTCAAATGCTTAGAGAATTGACTGGTTTAATACTTAAAAAGATGTCCTCTGTTATAGTAGTGTGACACACATACAGAGGTTCACTTAACCTTATTGGTTAAAATATCCAATCTTTTTGGTCCTCTGATACATAATATATTGATATGTGTTGAAGGCACCATGATGAATTAAAACTTTGGAATCAAAGAGCCTTATTTTCAAATCTCAGATCCATCACTCAGTAGCAAAGTGATACCTTAGATAGACTTTCTGAGAAGCACTGAGACAAGTATTTGGAAACAGGTAGATTGTTCAGTAGGTAATGAGAACATGGTAAGGAATTCAGAAGATCATCAATAACTACTTTGAAAATCTTTACTCACATATGATGGAAAACACAGAAGAAATGGATGGATTTTTAGAAATGTGTGAATTACCAAAGCTGAATCAAGAGATATAAAAATTTTGAGTAACTCAATATCAGTTAATGAAATTGAAAAACTTACCAACAAAGAAAAGCCCAGGTCCTGATGGATTCATGACTGAACTCTACAAGAAATTTAGAGAAGATTTAACACCAATATTCCGCAACTCTTTAATGAAATTAAAAGGGAAGCGATCCTCCCTAATTCATTCCTGGAGGCAAGTATTACTCTGATACCAAAACCAGAGAAAGACCCAACCAAAAAAATAGAACTACAAGCCAATCTCCCTAATGAGCATAGATGCAAAAATCCTCAGTAAAATATTAGCAAGCAGAATGCAACAAATCATCAAGAAGGTTATACACCATCACCAAGTGGAATTCATTCCAAGAATGCAGGAATGGTTCAACATATGCAAATCAATAAATGTGGTGCACCACACCAACAGAGCCAAAGACAAAAATCACATGATCACCTCAACAGATGCAGAAAAAGTTTTTGATAAAGTCCAACACTCATTCATGATAAAAACCCTGCAGAAAATCAGAATAAATGGGCTCTATCTCAATCTGATAGAAGCCATCTATGACAAACCAATAGCCAACATCATACTAAATGGAAAAAACCTGAAAGCTTTCACTCTAAAAGCATGAAGAAGCCAAGGATGTCCACTATCACCACTCCTATTCAACATAGTTCTGGAAATGTTAGCCAGAGCAATTAGATAATAGAGAGAAGTAAGAGGAATAAGCATATGAAAGGTAGGAGTTATATTATCATTATTTGCAAATGACATGATACTGTACATAAAAAACACCAAAAACCCCACTGAAAGACTACTGGAGTTATTAGGCAAACCTGGCAGCATAGCTGGTTACAAAGTCAACACTCAAAAATCAACATTCTTGCACATAAACAACAAATTATTGAGAGAAAAATTATGGAAACAACACCTTTCACAATGCATCCAAAAAAAGAAATGAAATACTTAGGAATCTGTTTAACAAAGGTTGTAAAAATCTATATATTGAAAATTTCAGTACTCTGAAAAAGGAGACTGAAGAGGATATTGGAAAATGGAAAGACATCCCATGGATAGTCAGAACCAACATTGTGAAAATGGCCATTCTCCCAAAAGTGTTACACAGATTTAATGCAATCCCAATCAAAATACCATGAGTATACCTCACACATCTAAAGAAAACTTTCCTAAAATTGATTTGGAAATTGAAAAGATCTAAAAGAGCGAAGACAATACTGGGCAGCAAAGGCAAGGCAGGAGGCATCATAATCACAGGCTTGAAATTATACCACAAAGCTACTGTCATAAAATCAACATGATACTGGCAAAACAAAACAAAAGGAAAAAAACCCAAAACAGACCTGAGGAACAATGGAACAGATTAGAAACTGCAGACACAACTATAAAGATACTCAGCCACCTTATCTTTGACAAAGGGGCCAAACATGTTCACTGGAGGAGAGGTAGCCTCTTTAATGAATGGAGCTGGGAAAACTGTTTTTCTACATGTTAAAGACTAAAACTAGACACATGTCTATCACAGTGTGCTAAAGACAACATTGATCAATATTTAGATATTAAAACTTAAATACTAAATATACTGGAAGACGAGGTAGGTAGAAATCTTGAAGACACAGGGATAGGCATACAGTTCATGAACAAAACCTAAACTGTATAGGAAATACTTTCCAGAATCAACAACTGGGATCTCATCTTACTAAAAAGCTTTTGCACATCAAAAGAAATTACTAACAGAGTGAAAAGACAATCCACAGAATGGGAAAGAATTTTAGTTAACTGTCCCTCAGACAAAGAACTTCTATCTAGAACGTATAAAGAATTGAAAAGAATCAGGTGCCCCAAATTCAAAGACCCAGCCCAAAAATGGGTATCTGAGATGAATATGCACTTCTCAAATGAAGGAATACATATGGCAAATATATATGAAAAAATGTTCAGCATCACTGGTCATTTGAGAAATGCAAATTAAAACAACACTGAGATTCCATCTCACTCCGGAAAGAATGGCTGTCATCAAGAAATCAATCAATAACAAATTCTGGCGGGGCTCTGGGCTAAAAGGTACCCTTCCCCACTGTTGGTGGGAGTGTAGACTGATACAACCACTGTGGAAATCAGTGTGGACATTCCTCTAAAAATCTAGGATTGGAGGTCCTATTCAATCGAGATATTCCCCTTTTGGGTATTTTCCCAGAAGAATTGAGAGCATCATAGCAGTGATATATGTACACCCATGTTTATCGCAACACGATTTGTAGTAGCTAAATTTTAGAAATAACCCAAATGCTCATCATCTGAGGAACAGACAAAAAAAAAATGTGGTATTTTACACAATGGAGTACAACTCAGCTATAAAGAAGGATAGACTCATGGTTTTTATAGATAAATGGATGAAACTTGAGACCATACTCATAAATGAAATAAAGCAGACTTGCATGTGTAAACATTGTATTGTTTCCCTAGTCTAAAAAACTTAAAGAGTAAATAAGATCCAAAATGTAAAATAGACATTGTGAAAGTGAAATGGGAGGAACTGCTCAAAAGAAAAGAGCAACTGCAATGGGGTAAAGGAGAAAAGAAAGAAGGACCAAGATATATATATATGTGTGTGTATATATATATATATATATATATATATATATATATATATTAGATAATTATACTGCTAATTTCTACTAGTTCATCAAAAAGAACAATTTATGCTTTCATTGTTTGATCACTTTTCATGCCTATATCTTGTAATCTGAGAAACTACTTTGAAGATAACTATACATGATATATTGCCAATTGTTAATCTCTTATTATTTTGTTTTGAAATTCTGTATCATCATTTTTATTCTTTTTTCATTTTAAAATAATAAAGAAAAAGGAAACGAATCAAGGAAGAAAGTACTAATTCAGTAAAAGTAAGTCCCTGCAGCACCTGCTACCTATTTGTTCTACCCTTTTAAAACTAAGGTATAATTTATATGCTATGAAAAGCATAGATTTAAGTGTATGGTTTGATGATTTTATAAATGTAAACATCTATGTAATTTGCATTCCTATTAAGGCATAGGACATTTCTGTTGCCATGAAAAATCCCATCCTAGTCAATCCCAAGAGGCAAGTATTCTTTTGATTTCCACTCTCATAGTCTCACTATTCTACAGATTTCTATAAATGGAATCCTATAGGTTGTACTCCTATTTTGAATTCTCACTAGGTGTATCAATGAAGTTCATCATGTTTTTCACAGATGAATAATTTCTTTCTATTGCTGAACAGTATTCTGTTGTATGAATATATTATGGTGTGTTTATCCACTGTTTTGTTGATACTTATTTTCTGGAGAATATGGATAAACCGACTGAATATTCTTGTATCTTTTCTTTTTTTGGTGGAAGGGCGTACTTGAGATTGAACCTCTGGCCTTTGATTGAGCTTTACTCCCAGCCCTTTTTAAATTTTTAAATTTTGAGGCAGTGTCTTGATAAGTTGCTAAATTGCTCCTTGCTGGGCTTGAATTTCCAACCCTCCAGCCATAGACTCCCCTCCCCCGACAGAGTGCTGGGGTTACAGGTGTGTGCCACCACGCCCAACTTCTCCTAGCCTTTTTTTTTTGGGGGGGGGTGGACTTTTCTTAATTTCTCTTGAGGAATGCTATGGGGTTTGAACACGTCCCCTCTAGAATTTAGGTACTGCCAATGTGGTAGTGGTAAGAGGTGGGGGCTTTGTGAGGTGATTAGGCTTTGAAGGCTCCAACCTTGTGAATGGGATTGAGACTTTCATAAAAGAGCCTTTGGCTGGCTGGTCTGCTCTTCCACTTTCTGCCGTACAAGTTCACAATTCTCCTTACTCTGGAGGATGCAGCCCTCACCAGACAAAAGAACTTGCCTTCGCCTCTGCCTTGGAGTGCCTAGCTTCAAAGACTGTGAGGATTGCATTGCTGTTCTTTGTCAATTGCCCAGACTCAGGCATTCTATTATAGCAACACAAATGGACTGAGAGAAATACTTAGGGCTGAAGTGCAGGGTCCTAGGGTAGGTAGATACTCAACTTTATCAGAAATTGCCAAATAACCTTCCCAAATGTCTGTGCAAGTTGCAGTTCTACCAGCATTGCATGAAGGTGCAGTTACTCCTTATGCTACCATCCTCTGGAGTTAGTGTTTTCCAGCTATCTGTGTGGTTGTCCAATGATATCTCATTGTGATTTTCAAGGTGCATTTTCCCATTTCCCTTTGGTTAATGAGGTTGGACATGATCTCATGTGCTGATTGATTATTTTTGTGTCTTTCATTGGATAATGTTTATTCAAGTCTTGGTGGTATATCTTTGTATTATAAGTTGTAGGAGTTCTTCAAATTTTCTACATGCATACATTTTTGTTTGTTTTGTTTTGTTTTTGTACTGGGAGTTGAACTCAGGACCTTGTGCTTGCCAGGTGCTGAGCTATCTCACCAGCCTGCTTGCGTACATTTTAGCAGATATACATATTAAACATATTTTCTCCCACTCTGTGGCTTACCCATTTATTTTCTTAATAGTCTCTTTTGATAAATAAGTTTCAAACTTTGATGTAGTTCAGTATATTAACTTTTTTGTCTTGTTTAGCTGTTTCTACTTTCTATCTTTAGAAATATTTCCTACACTAAGATCATGAATATATTTTTTTACACTTCTGGGAGTTTTGTAACTGTAATTTTTATGTTTAAATTATGATCAATGGATTATATCTGATATCATGATGGTGTCGATATTCACATTTTTCCATGTAGATAGCCAGTTTTTCCACTATTATAAAAAGACTTCTCATTTTATACTGGACTAACATCTATCTATCTATCTATCTATCTATCTATCTATCTATCTATCTATCTATTTATCTATCTATATGTATGTGTTTAATTCTATTCTAATGATCTATTTGTCCATTCATTTTGCATGTAAGAAGGATATGAATTTTGGCATCTAGAAGTAAAATAAGATGGTGTACATTTAAGGTATATAACATGATGTTTTGATATACATATATATATATGTTATGATATGAATATTTGTGTCTCTGCAAAATCCATGTTGAAACCCTAGCACCCAAGGGGTACTTGGAAGTAGAGCCATTGGGAAGTGCTTAGATCATGAGGGCAAACCCTCATGATTTATATTAGACACCAAAGACCTAGCTCTTCCCTATGTCATGTAAGGACCTGGTAAAAATTTGCCACCTATGAACCAGAAAGTGAGCTCTTACCAATCACCAAATCTGTCAGCACCTTGATGTTGGCTATTCCAACTTCCACAACTATAAAAGATAAATTTGTTCTTTATAAGCTACCTAATGTATGGCATTTTGTTATAGCAGTCCAAAGGGACTAAGGCAGTATACACTGTAAAATGCTTACTGCAATCAAGCTAGTAAACACATCTATCACTTCATGTAATTACCATTTGTTTCTTCTGGTAAGACTATTTAAGATCTATCCTCTTAGAAGAATTTCAAGTATATGTCAGAGAGTGTTATTAATTACAGTTACCATGTTGTGCAATAGATCTCCAAAATGTGTTCATCCCTTCTAACCAAAACTTTGCACCCTTTACCAGTATCTTTCTTGTCCCCTAGGTCCTAGGAATCATCATTCATTTTTTTTTTGCTTCTGTAAACTCAACCTTTATAGATTACACAAATGTGAGATCGTGAAGTATTTGTCTTTCTCTATCTGGCTTAATTCACTTAGCATGATTTCCTCTGGATTCATCATTCATGTTGCAAATGATGGGTTTCTATATACTCTTAATGCAAGATATATATATCTTGCCAGAGTGCAAAAACATCAAAAACAATTAGCAGTGATAATTTGGCACTCATTAATCTGTTCAGAAAAGTATTTGAGTATTTCTAGGTTAGCAAATTCCAATTCTAATAGTCTGGCAAGTCAGTAGCAATAGACTATTAATGTCTTATCAGTGTCTGCCAATTAGAAATGGGAATAACCTCAGGAAAAATATATAAAGATATATAGATCTATGTCTGTCTATCTATCTATCTATCTATCTATCTATCTATCTATCTATCTATCTCTATCATCTATCTTAAATGCCTGTGACAGGTAGATCCTGTGAAGCTTCAGATCTCTGAACTGACTGCTCTGGCAACCTCTGTTAGCACCTTTGTTAAACTATATATGCTTTGGCTCCACATCGTCTACAAGGTTTTTGGTTAGGTTGCGCTCTGGGAATCAGTGTTTTACACCAGTACCTTTGATGATGCTGACGTAAAAGGGTAGAAGGAGTGTTGGATTGGACACCAAATGACCCAGAATGATCCCGGTTCATTCACTAACTCAGTTCTTCCTCCTTGCTTTCAGAGTCCCCATCTGCACAACGAGGGAGTTTTACTAGTTGGCAGTCAAAGCCCCACTGAGTTTGAAGTATCCAAATATCTGCACGAAGAGCCTCCAACTTGGCAATGGAAGATGGGCTGGCACGCATGGTGCCAGCCAAGTTACACATGCATTGCCACACACTGTATCTGACAGTCGCGCTGAAGCAAAAGAACTGAAAACAGAAAGTGTGGCTCCACCTTGGGTGGAATCTCTGAAGGACCTGGTGGAACAGCCCTTGCCTGGGCGTTGTTGAGTAGCAGCTGGCTGGGTCTATGAGCGTCTCGCAGCTGTTTGTGATATGTCAAGTGAATTTCTGTTTTTAGGTAGTAATGTACTCTGAGTTATTTTACAGTGTGTTTGACATTTTACAGTATAGTGAAGTGCTTAATTAAAACAGATGTGTGTTTGATAAAATAATTACTGGATATACTGCAGAAAAATGACTAATTATATATATAGCACAAACATCCAAACATATGCTATAAATATGTACATAAAAGTACTAGAAATCAGGTATAATTGGCTGCACTCTCTTTTTGTGTCTAGATTTAGAGTCATTTTCTAGATATTCCTGGTCCTGGGATCTGCTAGAATTAGAATTTTCTGTCTAATTTTTTATTCCTCTCATGCTATCCTTTTTCTCATCTCCTGGAATGAAGATGAAAAGTTCTCTCTCCACTGAAAAGAGGTGGAGTTAATGCAACAAAAACATTAAAAAGCAACAGTTAACTTGTTTTATCACATGACTGGTATGGTGTCAGATACTTACAGTGTATTATCTCATTTCATCTTCCCACTGGTCTCGTGAGGTAGCTGCACTGCTTTTTCTTTTACAGATGAGAAGCTGAAGCCCGGAGAGATTTCTAACCTGCTTAAAGTTTCTCAGCTGGTGTATTAGCTTTGTTGTTGCTGAGATACAATACACAATGTCCACAATTTAAGGGAGGAGAAGTTTAATTTGCTCGTGGCTCCCAGTCCATGGCCTCAGGCAGAGACACTGTGGTTCAGAGTACAGCAAAACTGCTTAGCTCATGGCAGTGGGGAAGCAGAGCAGAAGGATACCAGAGTGCAAAGGGCAGGACCAGACATCCACTGGAAGGCCACCCCTCATGACTTACATAGATACTCCCAGAGATCTGCTCCACCAATCCCTGGGGCAGATCTCAAAGAAAATCAAGTTGAAATTCCCCGCTAACCATCACATCTGGGAAACACTAGATCTAAGATTCCAACAGAGCTGGAGAGCCTACTCTTTCTGAACACTATACTGCTACATGAGAATGTCTGTCTGTCCAACCACTCCCCAGCACTCCAACGAGGAACACTGCTGGTCTCTGCCATCTCCTTATACTCTGCAGAATATCCCAGACTAACTTGCTGTGCAGAAAGTCCTGAGCTGTGTTTCTGGAGTGGGTGGGAAGCTACTGGACCTGGGATTGCTAGTGCACTTGGGTTAAGCGCCACAAAGTTGTCAGCTGGGTAAAAGTTTGGCTTTTGGCTCTCAAAGACACAGTTGGATGTCTGTGACTGCTAGTGGTGGAGAGCAAAGTGTTCTGGAGTTTAAAAAAAATGCAGGATATATTGATGAGTTCTTTTCGTACTAACCAAAGGTTTGTTTTTTCAAGACTTGTCAAGTGGACTTGGTCTTTCTATAAATAATCTGGCTTGCTTGGAGGTCAGCAAAGACTGAAACAATTAGTCAGACCCAAGTCATGGGAAAGCAACTACAATCAATATTTTCTGACACTTCAGAGAAATGGGTTATTCTGCTTCTCTATGATCACAATAATTTTACAAGAACCCCAAACATAATTTACATAGGGATGATACAGGAGGTATGTAGGGGCACAACAGGAGCCTCAAATGCCATTGAATAGGGATATTACAGTTGTATTGTCAAAGGCCTGGACTCATCTGTCCACTTGCCATGTGCCAGTGCCTTAAACATACTTTCATTTCATCCATGATACGAAAATCATAGTAGCACCCACTTCATAAGATTGGTGTAAAATTTGATTAAATGAATTTATGAAAGGTATCCAGGAAAATACCTGGTAATAGAAAGGACATTGGCAATTTATAGTTATTTATTTTGGAAAGGAAAGAGAGGAGAGCACGTTGAGTAAATATTAGACCACCAGATTATAATCTTGGGGAAACCACATCTTTGGCCATAGTGTTTTCTTCTGCAGAACAAAATAGTTGGATTAGGGGACCATTTAGGTTACTCTGGCTCCAAGGATCTGTGAGTGTTAGGCTACATATTCCCTAACCTCCTTTGGCTTTCTTATTGCATTTTAGCTTATGGGATCCTCACACCCTAGGGCCGAGCTCCGGTGAAAGGAAAGACTCCTACATGATAAAACAGTAAGCACTGTGAATACCTGAACAGGAGTGGTCTTATGGACATGTCATGCTCTGGGGTGTTTTCTTTTTCCTCTCTTACATTATTTCCATTACTTGTCAGTCAACAGTAGAGGAGGGCGGGCCCAGGACTCTTCTTTTCAGGGCTCCTGCAGCAGGCAGGCTCTGGCTGTGTAGAAGCCGAGCTCTGGGTTTGGAAGGCAATGCTGTTTTAGTAGACTGGCCCATCAGCAAGTGTTTCTTGGCAGCATCTTAATGTAAGAGCTGTTCCAAAGTGGTGTAGTCACATTCTTGTTCTAGTGGTGAGGGGTGAAGGTGGGGGAAGGCAGCCACTGGCACACGTGTAGAAGAAGGAATTCTAGGGCACTGGTCCACTCTTTCAGTGCTCTTAGTGCTGTGGGCCTTCTTGGGCTGCAACTCTCTAGAGTGGTGTAAACCTCAGTGCATGGGGCTGGGGTGTGTTTTTGTGTGAGGAGGGCTTCTCCCCTCCATTTGTATCTGCAGGTGGAGTTAATGTTCAGGGGAATAACCATGATATATATAATTATGCATGGAGTAAATAATTACCATATATGTATCTAAAGAGGGCAAAATGAAGGACTCTGCTTGTCAATGTGATGCTAGAAGCTATAGCAATACTGTTTATTTATTCATTCATTTATTTATTTTATTTTAAAGATAGTAAAATCTAACAAAACATAACAGAAACAAAGTTAGTCAAAACAAAGCAGTAGAACTGGTACAGAGTTTCAAAGAAATATACTATGAAAACAATAGCTACTGTAGTATATCTTGTTGTTTTCAGAATAGTTGACCATTCTATCAGGTATAGTAAAATCAAACCAAGAACAAAACACAATAAAACCAATAAAAGCAGGATATGAAATAAAGCAAAAAAAAAATTAATCAGAATAAAGCAAAACAATGAGAACAATATTGGGCTTGAAAGACAAGGCAGAAGGGAATCCCCCATATTTGCTACATTGCATACTGTCATCTTCCCAAGAGATGCTCAGACTGCCGGCCCCAGGCCTGCAAAATCAACCAAACAATACAAGCATTTAGTTGCTTTATGTACCTTAGCTGCTACCAATTGAGCTGGTCGTCCGAACCAACAGGTTGCTTGGGGCGGGGCAGGGGGATGTCCTTGATTCATGTTCTTGATCGCGCCGGTATGTGTGTGGGACACACACCTTTCTCTTCCTGGAGTCCATACCAGTTGCACACTCATCAGGGAGGCAGGCTAGTTGTCTTCTGGTTGGAGCCTCTCTGACCCAAAGTGGCAGGTTCTCGAGAGGCACATCTTTCTCTTCCTGGAGTCCATGCCAGTGGCTGCAATACTGTTTTTGGATTCTCTTGTTCCCTCTTCTGCTCATTGCTTTGTGAAATTGCTTCATGTAGACCGAACTGAGTCACAACAGGGTATTCCTGTAGAAATGAACTCTATTTTCCATGTTTTTATGACTGAAGAGATGAAGGGAGTGAGGATCGGCTCATGAATGGTGGAGAACTGGGGTCTTGGTCTACATTGAGGGTGGCTTAAGGAGCAACTATTTGAGAATTTAAGGATCTTGGGCCTGGGTATGCAGATGGACTGTGATGAAGGAATTCCATGACAAAATATAGGAGAGGGCAAGTCATAACCGTATTCATCAATCTTTCCCAGTATTGCAGTTGGTTAGATGACTCAGATCTCCGCAGAAGGACTGATTGATGAATGCTAAGCAAAACTGCTTTGAGGCCTCGATTCACTTATGACACATAAGTGAGTGAAACACATGTTCTCGTGTGATTCCCAGTCTTGGTTTCTTTGGCTCAACACAGACATTTAAACTTATGTTTGGATTTAAAGCGGCATGTCTTACATTGAAAAATATGCTTGTCAAAGAAATGTCAAGTGGTACATGTCTATAATAATGGAATATTCTCCTTATTCTAAATATGGAAAAAATGCCTAGATTGTACAGATTTAGTTACTGTCACCCATTGCTTATAAATGAGAACAAATCTATTCAGTGTGGCTTGTAAGAGGAAGAGGTTTCATTGCAGTGATACTTACACACTTGCAGAGTCCAAATGTGGGCTGGCTAGCTATGCTTGTAATCCCTGACCAGGGAGAAGTACAGTTGAAAGTGGCAGGAGGATGGTACAAGTTACTGGATCTCACTGTGATCCAGGAGGTAAACAGAGTTTTACCTCATGTTCTTCTTTTACTATTCTTTAATGGTGAAAAAAAGGTATTACATAAATTATTTCTGAAGAATTTGCTTTTAAAAGAATCAACTTATTAAGCTTGAATCTCCAGTGTAAAAATTGGAGAGTGGATATCTGTGTATCCAGTTAAGAGTGAATGTGGAAAATTAGAAAGTGAGAGACACTCAGAGTCTATGTCAATTTACAGTAGATAATTTGGAAGGATTATAGAGACAAGCTTCCTCGGACTTCTTTTTTTCAGTATTATTAGTGATGGAGAGGATAATTGTGTATACCGATTTTATTCTTTTCCTAAATAAAGAGGTGACATTTTTTGATGTCATGAATATGAGTAATTTACTGTATTTTAAGTCAATAGAAAGCTACATCTCATATGAAAAATCCTTGACAAATGATTAGGAGTTAAACACATTTTTTACCAAAACAAAAACGTTATCTCTCATAAAAAAAAATCCCTGGTGGGTGTTTTGAATCCCACCTAAAAATAATAAGATGAAGGGAAAATTGAATACTGTAAGAGACAAACGACATGTGTGGTGTAGTTTAACATTTGGTTCTTTTGAGAGGCAAATTTAGTGTTCTGAAGCTTTCAGATCTCATATGGCCATCTGATAGCTTGAGATATGCTGTGTGGGGGTGTCTCGTTAAGAATTAGAGAAGAAGTTGCCACTTCGCTTCCAGATCTTTCAATTTGTGAGATGAGAAGTTTTATTTTCCTTTTCTCTTTTTCCCCCTCACTTCCCTAAGGAAGAAAAGACAGACAGTTAATCTGGCTTTTAACCATTAAACTTTCATTTTGGAACATTTTTCTCAAATGTAGAGTTTTTTTAGCTGTAGCCTTAACTTGAGTTGATTATTCTAGGACCTGCATAACTCTGTATTACCAATCCCTATGTTCAGGGAGAAAATGTTTGACCCTTCTGATGCTTAATAATGTGCCACGCAAAACCTGGTGATGAGCGTTAGTATGTCAGCATGTAAAGCAGTGCTCAGTGAAAAGAGTTATTAGGGAAATGCACATTTATTTTTATTTTTTTATTTTATGGAAAAAAGGTAAAACAAAATTTCATTGCAAAATAATAGAGGAATAACAATAGTTCATACATTACATGTTGTTATCTTTAAAGTAGTTGCTCAGGGTACAAGATATGGGTGTAAAAATTTCTGCAATCTCATGTGAGAGGTGCAAATTAAAACAACACTGAGATTCCATCTTATTCAGAAAGAATGGCTGTCATCAAGAAGTCAACCAGTAACAAATGCGAAGGGACTGTGGGGAAAAAGGGGCTGTTGGTGGGAGTGTAGACCGGTGCAGAAATCAATATGGAGATTCCTCAAAAAAAAAAAATAATAGAATTAGAGAGAGGTCCCATTCAATCCAGCTATTCCCCTTCTGATATTTTCCCAGAAGAATTAAAAACATCATAGCGCAGTGATATGTGCACCCATGTTTATAACAGCACAATTTGTAATAGCTAAATCTTGGAAACAACCCAAATGCCCATCAACTGAGGAATAGATAAAAAAGATGTGGTATTTTTATACAATGGAGTACTACTCAGCTATAAAGAAGGATACACTTGAGGCTTTTATAGGCAAATAGATGCAACTTGAGACCATACTCATAAGTGAAATAAATCAGACTCACATGTGTCAACATCATATTAACTCCCTAATGTAAGAAACTGAAAGACTAAATAAGATCCAAAATGTACAATAGATATTGTGAAAGAGGAGGAAACTGCTCAAAAAGAACAACTGGAATGGGGGAAAGGAGAAAAGAAGAAAGGGTCAAGAAAAAAATATATATACATGTATACATATATATGTATATATGCATACTTACATATATGTGTATGTATATATATATGTATGTATATATGTATGTATACATATATCTATACAAGATAGCTAAGATAATTATACTATTAATTTGTATTAGTTTATTGCAAAGAACAGTTTGTGCTTATATTGTTTGATCAATTTTTCATACCTATATCTTGTAATCTGAGCAACTACTTTGAAGATCCAATATGAAATATATTAACCATTGTTAATCCTCTATTATCTTGTTTTGAAATTTCATATTGTTTGTATTTCTTTCTCTCTTTAAAATAAAAATTTCTCCAATCAATATTTGCACAAGCCTTCCTTTTTAATGAACTAAGAACACTAATAGTATAACAGATGCGCATTTTTTCCCTTTTCCCTGCTGTCCTTTATTTAAACAATATGAGATACCACTATGAACTTAAAATAGTGGCCTAAATTAAACACTACCCATACCAAATATTGATAAGGCTGTGAAACAACTAGCATTGATACACACAATTGGTGGGAATACAAAATATTACAGCCAATTTAGAAAAAAATTTGACAATTTCTTTCTTACCATGTGACCCAGTAATTCCATTATTAAGAATTTATCAAGAGAACATAAAACATTTGCCTATACAGAGGCTTGTGCTTGGAAATCCAGAGCTACTGTCTTTCTGCCATTCAAAACTGAAAAAAACAAAAGAAAACAAAACCAAAAGTCCATCAGGTGTGGTATATTTATATAACAGAACATGACTCAAAAATAAAAATGAATGAACTGTTGATCCCTACAAGAATACAGACAAATATTCTATATGTTAAGTAAAAAAGCCAGGTCTAAAGGGCTGAGAGCTACGCATTTTATTATTCAATTTATATGAAATTCTAGAAAAAATAAACAAATAGGGTTAGCGATTTTCTGAGGGCAGGTAGTAGGGTTATGGAGTGGACTGTAGAGAAACAGGAAAACCTTTTTGGGGTGATGGTGATCTTCTGTAACTTGATGGTAGTGATAGTTAACATTTGCTAAAATTTATCTAATTGTGCTCATAAAGTTGGTAAATACTACTTTATGTGACATTAAACCTCAGTAAGTATTTTGGCAAACTGGATCGGGCAACATGTATTTCTGGAGAGCCCAAATGTGTCTCCTTGGTTAGATGCAATGGGGTGAATGTTGGCTCCTCTGTCTGAAAAGAAACCTGTGGTCTATTATGATTTGGCTCTTAAGTGTCCCCCAAAGGTCAGTGTGGTAAAGGCCTGATCACCTGCCTGAGGAGCTACTGGGTAGTAGTGGAACCCTTAGGAGGTGAGGCCTGAGAGAAGGAAGTTAGGCCATTCAGGATGTACTCTTGAAGCCATCTGGGATCCTGGCCCTTTCTCTTCCTCTTTGGCCTCCCAGGGTGCATGAAGTGAGTGGCTCTGCTGCGCCACATGCTCCCTACCCTGATGCTCTGCCTCTCCCACGCCAGACCCCAATACAGTGGAGCCGACCAACTACAGACCAAAAGAATGAGCCAAAATGAACATTGCCATCTTTTAAAGTGTTTACCGTAGGTGTTTTGTCACACAGTGCTGGAAAGTTGACTAATATATGGTCTCACTGAAGGAAAAAGATCTTCTCTTATGTTCTATTAAGTGAACAAGATTGTACCTAAAAACAAAACTTCATGTATTCATAAATTTATTTATCCAAAGCATATAGCGAGACACTACTAAAGCTTACCACTAATCTGGCCATAAAATGATTGCTGAAGATATAATTAGGGCTCAATTAAAAGTGAATTGCATTGAAAGTTAGTGTTTCATGAAAATAATACACAACAATTTCCAAAGTGGATTCTTCTTAAATTCACTGCTATATTGGGTTCAAATCATTGACTTTGGGGTATCTGTGACCCTGAGAAAATACCAGCACTGATTCACCCCTGATTTTAGTTTACCCTCATTAGCCAGAGCAGTGGAATTTTCCCCTAATTGCGTGTCTATCTCTGACTTTGAACACTATGGGTCCTTTATGCAGAAGAGTCACTTTGATTAGCGAGAGGATGAAGTAGAGGTATTTTCACTCTGTGCATATTCTTAGAACTTTTGGGTTGCTTTTCAGTGTGATTATATAAGCCCCATGCAAATGCCATCTGCCATGTTTGGCACTTACAATAAAATATTTGAGATATTTTATTCATTTTGCTTGAAAAACAGATTTTGAGAAATCAGATCTCCTCCTTCCTGAGAACACAGCTCTGTAAAGAGTGTGTATGAGCTCTTTCATGCATGACTATCATTTCCATTTTTAACCACAGCTTGGGCTACAAACTTGGTTTAAAATTTTTGAAGTTTTGTTTGCCACTTTGCAACTTAAATTTCTAAAATCAACGTTAAAGTTTGACTGCTTTCTGGTTTCTCTTTAGTGTGAATTGTTACTGTTCTTTCCAAAAGCAGTTTGCACTTTTAGAATGATATAATGAAGACTAATTTCCAGGTTTGGAGGCTTAAAATCTTAAAAAGAAAGAAAAAGATTAAAACCTATCATTCTCTGGGTAAAGGGGAGACAACTTTTCTACAACATAGTTGGTCTCTGATTCATGTGTATTCAACATAAAAAATCCCTGCATACAAAAATATTAATGCAATCATTGGGACAGATACTGCCTATTCTTACCTCTATCCTACTTTCTATTTCTGTATTCTTCCAGAAGAAGAAAGAGAAGATGCTATTAAATCTTGACTATTTTGGAGAATCCATGAGTTTAGAAGAAGAGGAAGAAACGAAAAAAAAGTAACATGTTGAACAGTGAAATCCAGGGAAGCCATCAGGCCAGGCTGACCTCTCCATGTGATGGTTTACTTAAATAAATGCAGTGATTTCTTTTACAGTTTTCAGAAAATTTAGTTCACTTTCTATCCTCCTGATCATAATTTTGTCAATCAAGACTATTAATTCTAATGATTAACAAGGTGCTACTTAAAACTTTTACATAATTTTGGGAGGACTGAGAAGTTGTTAGTGTAAAATACTTCAGTTGGTTTACCTTTCATTCTTATATTTGGACAAGATTGTACCTAAAAACAAAACTTCATCTACTCATAAATTCATTTATCCAAAACATACAGTGAGACACTACTAAAGTGTACCACTAATCTGGCCATAAAATGATTGCTGAGGACATAATTAAGGAGTTTTTCTTCAACATTTTGTTATGAAAATTTCCAAACATACAGAATAATTGAAAGAATTACGCAGTGAACATCTACATATTTTAGCAAGTTACCTCAGATTTAGTGTTTTAAAAGAACAGAAATGTGTTATCTTACAGTTCTGGTGGTCAGAGTTCCAAAATGAGTTGTATAAGACTAAAATTAAGGTAAGTAAGGTATTCCTTCTGGAAGTTCGAGGGGAAAATCTGTTTCTTGCCTTTTCTAGCATTAACAGGAGTGTGTTACTGGGCTCATGTTCACCATATTATGAGCTCTGCTTCCTTGGTCATATTGCTTTCTATCTCTGGATACTTGTTTCTATTTTTAAGGACCTAGTGATAGCATTGGACTTATCCTGATATGCCAGGGCAACCTTCCTATTTTAAAGGTGTTAATCACAGCTACAAAATATTTTTTTTTGTTGTGAAAAATAACACAAAGTCAGGCACCTGAGAATTATTGTGGACACCTTTGAGAACTATGATTTAGCTTACCACAAACTACCAGCTACCATTAAAAGTTAGCATTTTTTAAAAAATTCATATGTTGATTCGTGGACTATGGGGGAAGAGAACAAAAAGTCAATAAGAAGCAAGCCTTCCCTGCAAATCAGAACCATGCGCAGGCCACTGCAGGGACAGCCAGCCCTTTTGGCATGTGGGCTGGGAAACAAGAAGAGCCAACCCCTTCCCTCTCGCCCCTGTAAGGGACAAGCTCATCCAGAAAAAATCAGGCTTCCATGATAGCTATTGAGGTGAAATGCAATTTGGTGCTTGTGGTGTTTGGTGTTTCACTGACTTTGCAGGTCTAGGACTGGTGGTCTGATCATCTCTTCAGAGGATCATGGTATGTAGTGTGGCATCTATGGCGGATCTCCTTCTGAAGGTGTAACCATTGTTAATTCCCTATTATCTTGTTTTGAAGTCCTGTATCATTTTCATTGTTTTGTTGGGTTGGGTTTTATTCTGTTTTGTTTGTTTTGATTTTGTTACATTCAGTGGCATGGGCAGCTATTTGAAAGATAGCAAGATATATTATGGTAGCCATTTTGGATTTACTATTGTCTTGTTTTGAAGTCCTTTATTGCATTCATTGTTTTGCTTTATTGGTTCTGTTTTGTTTTGTTTGATTTTTACTGTCTGAAGGTATCTGCAGCTATTTTGAAGAGAACAAGAGGTATTATGGTAACCATTGTTGATTTTGTATTGTTTTTAAATCCCATGTCACACTGGTTTGTTTTGATTGGTTTTATTATGTTTTATTTTGCTTGGTTTTATTCTCTTTAAAATAATAAAAATAAATGCAATTCATATGCTTATTTTGCAATATGTTTTGATTTTTTCCTATTTGCTCCTTCATCATAAGTCATGTTTTTCCATTTCATTCTTGAGTGTAGTTATCTGCTAAGTCTAACATCTGGGTCATCTTGGGACCAGTCACTATTGTTTGCCTTTTCTTTTGAAAAGAAAGATCTACAGATCACTTTTCCTACATCACGACATGACCAATAATTTTGGGTTTTGTTTTGGACACATATTTTAAGTAGTGTATTGTAGAGGCTCTGAATTCTGTTATATTCCTCTGAAGAATATTGATCTTTTTGTTTTAGCAGTAATGGCTGGACTTTTAAACTCTAAACTCTCTCTCCTTTGAGGCAGCTGTCTTTTCAAATGTCCACTCAGTTCTTTTAGCCTCAGTTGGGTTTCTTGCAGTGTGTGCTACAGGTAGTTCAAGCCTGAGAAAGAGATTTGGGCAGAGTTTATGTGAAAAATTTGGGGCTCCCACTTTTTGGTCTTCTCCTTTCCAGGGTTTTCCCCTTTATTTTCCAGTTCCTGTGGTTGCCACAAGACTGCTATTCACTCTTCAAGCTAGTAGACAATAGGTCCAAAGATGAAGATCTATAAAAGCAATAGTACTTTCCTAAGTAAGATTCTTCCACCCTCCTCTACCTTCTCAACCCCTTGGATGATTTCTAGAGCTTGAGGCTTAGCTTTTTATAGTTTTTCAAGAGTTTGTAGTCATTATCTATGAGAGATAACATACTCACTTTCCTCATCACTGACACATATTACCTGACATTCACAAATTAAAGGAAAAGAGGTTTATTTTGGCTTACATTTTCAGTCCGTAGCTGGCTGGTGACAAGGCAGGAAGGGCATGGTGGAAGGGTTTGGTGGAGGAAAGATGCTCCTGTCATGGTGGCCAGCAGGTAGAGAGAAGAGGGGGGATCCAGGAAGGAAGATAAACCCTTCCAGGTCATACCCCCAGTGACCTGCCTCTTCCAACCAGACCCTACCTTCTACAGCAAATCAGCTATAGTGATCAGTGATCTCATAATCCAATTACTTTTCAAACAGATGAGGTGGCTACTGGAGCCATTTTGAATCTTACCCTTAACAGAAGGATTAGTCTGCTATGAATTCTTCCTCTGTTCCCAGGGAGCTCTGATTTAA
>RJWM01007100.1:0-80048 GCA_004363535.1 Dasyprocta punctata | reverse complement strand
TGGTGGTGATGGTGATAACGGTGGTTGTGATGACGATGGTGGTGGAGGTGGAGATGAGGAGGAGCCTGCGGGGACACAGAGCGGTGCTGGGCACCGGTTGAGCCATGCAGTAGTCCAGATTCCATCCCGTGCTCTGTGAGCCTGTCCTCGTGTGATGCCGGGCAGTAGGTGCTGTCACTGGCGCTGTTCCCACAAGAGGACACCAAGCTCGGAACAGATTTATCCTGTCCTCATCTTTGCCGCTTGCAGAGAGGCTGGGGGATGTGACGGCCACAGAGTGGCCATCTGGAGACTCTGGGTCGGGCAGTGTGGTCCAAAGGCGTGGTCCTCGCCCCAGGCCACCACCCCCGGGCAGTGCAGTGAGTGGGGCCCACTCTCCGCCCGAGGCCCACGAGGCCCTGTCACCGTGAAGTGCCACCGAGTTCAGGAGGCCTGCAGACCTCAGTAGCAGGGCTGCAGCGACACGGGGAGACACAGGGAGAGGGGCTTGGTCTGGTCGGGGAAGCCGGAGGGCTCCGTGGAGGAGGTGGCTCCTGACACAGCCACGCAGTCCTTCGGTGGTTAGGCGGCTGCAGGGAAGGGCAGCCCAAGGCGAGAACAGCGGGCTGAGTGGCAGGGCGCCCGAGGAGGTGGGGACGCCAAGCCTGACCGGCCAAAGCCCTCCACACAGCAGTCCCCGGCCCTCTCCTCCTCTCTGCTTCCTCCTGACCCTTCAGTCTTCAGCACTGAGGGTTTGAGCCTGAGGCCTTTGCCCTGAGCCGCATCCCCAGCACTTGTCTTGTTTTTCACCTTGAAACAGGGTCCACTAAATTGCTCAGTGGCCCAGGCTGGGCTCGAGCTCCCAATCCTCCTGCCTCAGCCTCCCAGAGTGCTGGGGTTGCAGGTATGCGTCACCACACTTGACTTGATTTTTCTTGTTTTGAGCTATTTAATGGGGGACAGAGGGAAGAGCAGTGTATTCCAGCCTGATGCTAAAAGGAAAGTACCAGGAGGTAAATGCCACCCCAGCGAGCAAGTTATTCTGACCTCACAAACGGCAGGTGCCAGAATTCGAAGTTCAGAACTATAGAAAAGTTGGGCAAGAATGCCACCCCTAATCCTGCTAGGAAGAGAAATCCTCGGCCAACACCATGTTGTCCTTTCCTGGTATTTACTTTATGCACAGTTTTTAATACCATAATCCTGGCCACACTGTATGCAATTTTGAATTTCACTTCTTCCCAATAACCTGCCAGCCTGAAGATTCTTTCTCATGATACAGCAGTTCTGCATACACATTTTAATGCCCACATAAGTTTATTACTTCCTCTTACGTAGGTATTAGAGTTTCTTTAACCATGTCTTCTTATTTTGGAGCATTCGTCTGTCAAATTTTGGATTGTGTAAATAAGGTTTGGGCGTAAATCCTTGGGCTTGAAGATTGTGCTGCGTTTTGAATTCTGACGCCGGGACTGATTCCCAGAAGCGGACTTACCGACGTGGGTCAGGAGCCTTTGTTAATCCCTGCATAGCACCGCGCTGAATGGTTCCGAGTCCGAGGCCACTGCAACCTGCTGGCTGCACGGCGGCCGTCGGGAGAGGGACTCGGTCGCTGGGATAAAAACGTGCGAGACCGAGTCGAAGCCTCGCCTGCCAACCGCTCACCCTTGACCTGGGGCCTCGGCTGTCTCATCTGTAGAATGGGGCATTTGGGGCGAAAGCCCTCGCCCCATGCATCGCGTGCTTTGTGGCGTCCCTGAGCGCGATGAGCTTTGTGGGGGTGCTCCTCTCGGCGCCTGGCTCAGCCTTGGTGCCCAGTGAGTGGGTGGCGCCCGTTCGGGGCGCTCATCACCGCAGTGTCGTAGCCACCCATCCTGCTCTGAGGACACCGGGATGTCAATGCACCAGAACAAACCAAGATCGAGGCACAAGTAGTTCAGTCACTTGAGAGCCTTCACTGTGCCTCCAGGACGGCACCCTGATGCCAGGGCCTCGGACAGAGGCAGAGGAAGAGAGGACGCAGGTCTCTGCTGTGGTGTCCCGGCCTCCAGGCCCCTGCTCAGCACACTCTGCAGTGGTGTGCACAGCCCCCGCGCGGCCGTCCAGTGCCGGGCCAGGATGTGCTCCAGCCAGCTGTCCTCACGAAGCCTGGGCCCAGGCGGCTCAGAGTGGCCTTTCCCTGCCGGCTCCTGTCAGGGGGCCCTGCGAAGAACTCGTCTCCACTTGGGAAGAGAGCTCCGAGGACCTCATCTCCGTGCCAGCTCCCCACAACGGTGGGCGGAGGTGGACAGGTGGGCGGTCTCTTGCCAAGCACCTTTGAGGTCAAGGTGGGGTGGCGTCGTCAGAGAAGGGACTCCCCTGTCCTGCTGCACGTGCCCGGGTTTACCGCTCCTGTGAGTGCCCCACTGGATGGTTCAGCAGGACAGCGCAGACTGGGGGAGGGAGGGAGGGAGGGAGGGAGGGATCGACTGCGACGACAAGGTCTGCGCCCTGCCGGGCCACGGCAGGCAACAGGCTCTGGCAGGAGCTGACGTCACAGCCCGGAGACGGAGCACCTTCCTGCTCTGAAGGCCCCACTGCTGGCAAGAGGCCCCGCGATGGAAGGGAGCTGCTCCCACAGCAGCCGCTGACTTGCGCCCCCAGCAACATCCAGACCAGTTTCCCACCCAACAGCAGCACCAGGGCCTGGCTGAGGGGACGCACGCAGCTCCCCACCCAGGGCGTCTCAGAGCGGCCCCAGGTGTGTGCGGTGAGATGCGTTTCCGTGGTACGGGTGGTGCATCATGCATCACCAGTCATGGGGTGATCGTCTGCGCTCACTGCAGCCCCACGTCCCGTCAGAAGAGCGGCCCCCACCCTCCCTGACGCGTGTTATTTATGACAGCAGGGGGCAGGGCCAGGCCTCGCCTGGACGTCACCTCCACTGGGCTGTTTCCGCCGGATTCACTGCACCAGTGACCTTCTGTCTGCGGCAAGCGACCCTCATTTTCCACTCGTGACAGTGATGGAGGTTTCCTCGGTAGACAGAAGCCTTTAAATAAGACAAAACGAGCCTGTCGAAAGTCAGGTAGTGACACAGGCCTCGCCGCACGTGCTTGTGCTCACACAGGTGGTGTGCACATGACCCAAGTGTGGGGAGCAACATCTTAGCCAAGAAAAGCTGGGGCTGCCCGCGAGACTGTCCTCCAGGGGACCCCTGGGGGCGTCCAGGTTTGTAGGTCTTTCCATTCCTCGGCCGGCTCCGAGCCAGGGCGGCACGGCAGAGGAGAAACAGCCCATGGCGGGCAGAAGCAGCAAGCAGCAGGGCAGAAGACCAGAGACCCTCTTTCCGTCCCTCCTGTCTTATCCAGGCTGCCCTCCCTCAGGGCGGGCAGCACTCACGCCCGGGGTGAGGTAGCCTTCAGCCTAGCCAGAACCATGCGAAACCAATCAGTGGACTGGTTTAGTTACCACCCGCCCTGGACCCCAGCACCCCCACTGCAGATCCAGCCCCTCTGGGAAGGCCCCACCACGGCCCCGTGGCTATCGGGGCCGTCTAGACACAGCTGGCACAGTCCGAGCCCGAGGTCTGCAGGTGCTAAGGGAGTGAGACGGAGCCCAGGCCGCTGAGGGCGCTGACCCCGAGCCTGGTTCAGGAGCGCGCGCCCCGGCTCTGCGGCTTGCACTGTGTGACCGTGAGAAGTCATTGAGCCTCTGGTTCCCCCGTCAGTGGTTGGTCTTGTTTCCTCCCCGAAGTATGCCTGGTGTATAGCAAGCAGACCTCACCACGCGTGTGGGGAGACTGGCCGGGGCAGCGGCCACTCTGAGGCGGACTCCACATGCCTTGGGGAGGAAAGTCCCCGGGACCGCTGCGCGGGGGCCAGGCGGCCCGGAGAAGGGGCGGGGAAGGTTCAGAGCAGAGCGATGGGCAGCAGCCTGTCCTTGTGCTGCAGCAGGACCAGCCACACCCAGGGCGGCAGAGGCGGAGACACGGGGAGAACAGGGGTCCGGAGGGCGGCACGGTGCCAGGTCCCCGCGGCCTAGACAGGCGTGCCATGCACCACGCGCCTGACATCTCACTTCCGCCCGCAGGTGACCTGGTGTCGCGCGCCATGCACCACCTGCAGCCGCTGCACGCCAAGCAGCACGGCAACGGCACGCCCCTGCACCACCGGCAGGGGGCGCTCTACTGGGAGCCGGAGGCGCTGTACACGCTCTGCTACTTCATGCACTGCCCGCAGATGGAGTGGGAGAACCCCAACGTGGAGCCGTCCAAGGTCAGCCTGCAGGTGGAGAGGTAAGCGCCCGGCCGCGGCCTCTGCCTGGGGCCCGGGGTGTCCTGGTCAGTGGGTCCACGGAGGCTAGGCCACGCCAGGTCTTGTAAAGAGTCCGGGTCAGAGGAGCTTCCTTGTGCTGATGGCAGCTGGGGGGTGGCGTACGTCCTTGGGCGGGGCTTGTCTCTGTCCTCACCTTGCAGTGGCCCTGGCTCCTGGGGTCGCAATTTCCGGACACCCCAGTGTCCCGGAGCTCTGAGCAGCCTTCAGGAGAGGCAGCCGATGAGGGTGTCCACACCTGTCCTTTAGCCCCAGGTTCACAGTCCCCCCTCCACAGTGGCCACACAGCTTTACGGGTTCCAAGGACATGCGAGTGACCGCTGGTCATCACAAAGAGCAGTTAGGAGAGCCGGCTTCCCACCCAGCCCTCTCACGAAAGCCTAGGGCCCTGCGAAAGTGCCTCGACCCATCTGTGCCTCAGTTTCTCCATCTGCACAACAGGGATGCGAAGAGTAACCTCTTCCTGGAGGAGCTGGAAAGCACAGTTCACCGAGTAGCGCCCACAGCAGCACCCATGCTGTAGCCCAGAGCTGGGCAGCCCCGCCGGGCCCGGGCAACTTCCCCTCTGTTCCTTGGCTCTGCGGTCTGAAGCCCAGGCTGCTCTGCTCCCCCTGGGCTGGGCCGGCCCTGACTGGGCTGCTTGCAGAGGTGCGGCTCTGGGCTCTAAGCTCAGGGCAGTGGGTGGCGCGCCCACCAGAGGGGCTGCGTCCTACTTTCTAAGAACCCCAGGCTAGCAGCAGCGTTTCAGTCTGTCTCAAGCACACGCTGGGTCCGAGGATCACTCGGGCTCAGCCTGGGAGCCCTGTGTACCCCGCATGGAGAGGTGGCGAAAGCCCGCGGTCCTGCCACACAGAATGGCGAGCAGCACTGCCAGGCTCCCGTGAGCCCGGCACTGAGGGTGTAGTTGCGGCCCTCAGCCCCAGTGTGAGGCTGGACCTCCTCCGTCCTGGACACATGCGCGGCCCCGGGCTAAGCCACTTTTCCCCAGACTTCCCTGACCCCTCCTCCTCCCAGTCCTGAGAGCAGCACGCCCTTCAGAGACTGGGGCCCCTGTGACCCACATCCAGCCCAGGCGTCACCTCTGTTCCCTCCTCCTCCTCGCTGCTCCGTGGTCTCCCTGTGTGACAGCCTGGTCTCCTCGCAGGCGCCATCCCCCCCGGGGCCACAAGGCCGGCACTGCTCAGGCAGCAGCCTCGCGACGGGCCCTGCACTGCGCGGTCACACACACACACCCGCCTCCCCCATGCCCGCTTTCTTGGTCCTTCCCTTCTGGATCTGTTTAAGCACTAGGGTAGCCGCCCCACGAGGGCTCCCGGCCTGAGGGACGCGCTGGGCTGTGAGGGGACTGGGGAGCACCTGCTCTACTCCCGGGGGGCCTGTATAGAGCAGCTGGGCTGGGACTCGGGAGACTCGGGGGACTCAGGGGTCCCAGCTGGGCTTCTAGGAGCAAGTCACCCCCTCAGTTTATTGTCTGGAAAGCAAGATGTGACGTCCAGCGAGGGCCGGCGTGAGCCAGGTCAGACCTCAGAGCTGGCGCCTGGGCTCCACATCCTAACGCTTTGTCCTTTCCGCTACGGAAGCCGTGGAGAACGCTCCCAGAGGAGGGCTCCACACACACACACCACAGGCCCGGGAGTGTGTGACACACCCAGGAGGGCCTCAGGGAGGGGTGTCCTCAGTCACACACATCCACACACGGCCCGATGGGACTTCGCGGGGGAACAGGGCTCGGAGACTCTGCTTTGGAGTCTCTGTCTCTCCACCGCTTCTCTCTTTCCTGGCCCCCACCCCAAATCAGATACCTTCTCTGTAGCTGTCCCCCCAGCAGCACCATGCAGGGCCCAGAACCCTAGGTAGGCAAGGCTGGTGTGATCACCCAGTAGGGCCCAGAACCCTCAGCAGGCAAGGCTGGTGTGATTGCCTGGTCGCTCTGGGTCTCCAGCTGCTGTCTGTCCTCAGAGGAGCCTTTCTTGGCTCAGCGGTGGACTCAACCCTTGGCACCACTGGCTGTCACACGCAACATTACTCTCCAGTCACTGTGTATTTCTATGGTCTGTGTTTCCACCACTTTAGCTGCTCTTTCTTGAGCTTCTAAAACCTGATGTTGCAAGTATTTTTATCTTTAAAAAATACTCAGAGCAGAGTGTGGTGTTGTACACCTCTAATTCCAGCACTTGGGAAACTGAGGCAGGAGGATCATTGCGAGTTTGAGTCCGGCCTGGACTACATAGTGACTTCAAGGGTAGCCTGGGCTACATAGGGAAGTGCTATCTAAAAACAGCAATTACTCAGATAAGTTTTGTAAGATTTACAACAAAGCTGTTCTCAGGGAATGACCGTCATGCTGATGGTGGGATTCTCTGAGCTGGGGCATGGTCCCCTCCCCCACATCGTCACTACTGGAAGTAGCAGTGGTTCCTGGGTGTCCCTGGCTGCCCGTGATTTCTGTCACTTGTTGCCCCCAAGGGGAGAAACCAGTGTGGTTGCCTTCGGGAGCAGGCGGTGCCCGGGAGTACTGGGCAGCTTCACTCAGGAAAGACAGCGACGCAAAACCCCGTGCCCCCCACCCCGCCCGTGACACTGAGATCCCCGGAATTTACCCTTGATTGGGCCAGGCCCGCTGAGTGCACAGACGTACAGTCACCCATGACGTGACAATGCCACCCATCGCCTGTCACCAGCTGTCAGAGAAGCCGATGGTGTGAAACGAAATGGTCTGAACCATGGAAGAATCGATGTTTGAAGAGACCAAGTCCATCCGGCAAGCTGAACGGGACGTCAGAGGTGGACGGTGCCCAAGGGCGGCTTCCGAGTGGCCACTCCAGCTCCCAAAGGATCCCAGTCCTGTCACTTTTCATCGATGACAGGTGTGACGACCGAGGGCGAGTGAGGTTGAACTGTCATACCTGCGACAGACAAACCCGGGCTCTGCAGGAGGCCCGGGATGGGGTTCCCATCCTGCTCTGCCCTTGCCCCCCAGGGGGTGCCCGTGGGGACACAGGGACAGGATGTGTCCTCCACACCCTGCTCCATGAGCCAGGCTACCAAGCTGGACCTGCAGGGCTGCGAAGAGCAGAGGAAAAGTTCCAGACGCTGAGTGGGCAGGAGGTCGGCCCACCCATCCTGGCCTCTGGCTGTTCCTCCAGCTCTGCTCCCCTGGGAGCCACTGAAAACCACAGAAGACAGCCCCAGGTGGCCGGGGCACTGCTGCAAAGACCCCTGCTCGGAGCAGCCTCCGCTGCTGCCCTGCAGGGCCTCCTGGCCTAAGACAGACACATGAGTGTAAAAGGGAGTTGCAGCTTCAGTGTGGTTCAGGCCAGGCCAGGCGTGCCGGCCACCCCAGCTGGAGCAGTGCCCAACCTACACCCCAGGGCCCCTGGGACTGGGCATGGACTCAGACTGCACACCTCCACTCCTGCCATCACACTCTCGGAAGACCTCGGCTGCCGCCGCCCTGGGAGCAACACACGTCTGTCCACACAGGGGAGCTGGGGCCAGGGCATTCTGCCTGGAGGAACCCTGGACCACAGAGCAGGGAGTCCCCTAGCACAGGGATGTCCAGGGCTGCAGGCGGCCTGAGAAACTGGGGCTCCACTGCCCTGCCGGCTCCCTTTGTTTAAGGATGCACAGAGGTGTCGCTAGCACTGCAGAGTACTTCGATCATCTTCAGTCACCTAAGCCACGGGGACACCACGGGCCACACCCTGGACACCTCAAGAGCCCCAGGACGAGCATGGAGGACTGTGCCCAGCACCGCAGCAGGTGCTGAGAGGGAGGACACTGTGTCCTCATCTCCTGAGCGAGGGATCCGGGCTCAGTCTGCGCTCCCTGAAGAGGCCCAGCCTGGCCAGTGGGTGCTGGGCCCCGGGACCTGGTGAGGAGCGGGGCCACACGTGCCCTCTCGGCGTGTCCTCTTGGTCGGCATGCTACGCTGGGACCGCACCCCACACGGGAGTTTCTAAGGGGCCATGCAGGCCACACCCAAAACAACTGACTCAAGTGAAATTTGAAAATATGATCGGCTGGTAACGTGTGTGGCGTGGCTTGCTGCATCCGCCCAGGGGACAATTGTTCTTGTCCCTGCAGTTTCAAGGGCAGGGGACAGTCCGTGAGCGGAGTGTGGAGATGAGGGGATAGCCTGGCCTCTGCCTCCTTTCCCAGGTTAATGGGCCCCGGGACGCAGCCGCACCCTTTTGCTCTTCAGCAGCTGATTCACTGTCACAGGGACTTCAAGCTTCGCAGCCCGGAAATACTACTTGGGCCTCACCAAGAAAAGTCTGTTGGCTCTCATGGGAGTCATAGCCTTCATTTTCAAAAAGTTGAACTAGAATTGAATATTTGAATTAAGTTGAGCATGCAGATTTAATACTGGTGTGTTTACGCGAAGTGAGGTAAGCGTGTTTCACGAGCTTTTCCTCCAGACTCAGCCAACCCAGAGGCGACGAATTCACCCACAGCCACGTAACCCCAGTTGGGGACTGAGTCATGAACCAATGGAGCAAGCCCTGGCCGGGGCTGCAGCTCGCTAGGCTGTGCTGCGGCTTGCTAGGCTGTGCTGCTGTCCCCCAGCAAGGGCCCTGAGGAATTAGCGCATCTCCAATCCCTGCGATGCCTTCTGCAATCTCACAACCGCTTGCAGGGTAGAAGGTGAATGCATTTATTAAATAAAGTGTGATAAGCACAAAAGTCTCTAAAGAAGAGCTCGCGCCAAGGCCCTGCACCGGAGCACAAGCCCAGGGCCTGTGCGAGGTGCTTCCTTCCGGTCTCGGCTCCACGCTGGTACGGAAGGGCTGGGGCTGGGTCGAGATGCAAGGACCGGAAGGTACCCAAGCTCGTGGCGCTACCTGGGGGAGCACCCTTGAAGGCATGATTTGCAACACCTGTGTCATCCAAGGTGGAATCTAAAGTCGAAAGCTCACTGCTTCCTGTACGGGACCAGTGGGCTGGAGGGCCGGTGGCAGGGCGCACCTGCAGGGGGTTCTCAAGGCGGTGCTCTGGGCCCCTCCTTGGAGCACTCTGTCCCCTCCGGACCAGCGTCTGGCTCCTCCCTTCAGGACCCACCTCTCCAAGGACTGCTCCCGACTGCCTGAGAGAGCACCGAGGGGCGCCCCGGTGCAGGAAGTGCTCGGGACAGCCTGCAGAACTGGACGGCGTGGGTCTGACCGCTGGGCTTCTGCCACCTGGCTGCTGTCCACCCCCGGTTCAAGATGGCCTCTCCTTGATGCTGACGCCTGTGACGCACAAGCCCTGCTCTGCACAAGGCGTGCGACGCAAACCCGTCCTCACAGCCCTCTCCAGCATCAGTCAGCCCTGCCTCTTCCTCCTTCCCAGATGGAAAACTCAAGCTGAGAGTGGCAACACATGACCGTAACCTCAGCACTGGGGAGGCCGAAGCAGGAGAAGCACAGCAAGTTCAAGGCCACATTGTGAGTTCAAGTCCAGCCTGAACTACATAGTGAGACTCTGTCTCAAAAACCAGGCAGGGGACTAAAGCCAAGGTCACCTGCACTTAGCAGGTCTGGATGTTCAGGAGGAGAGTCGTCCCCCCAGGAGCAGAGTGTCCTAGATGGGGTGCAAAATTTGGAGAACAAGGGGACCCCTCCCAGAAGAAGGGCCGTGGGGAGCCCCGAGCCCAGCAGAGCACAGGAGGGGCCAGGCAGGGAGGAGCCGCGCCCCGCGCGTGTGTGGCAGAGGGGGCCTGCTGTGTGCCTGTGTGTACCGGGCGGCTCTGCACGCAGTGTAGCCCAGCCGCACAGCCCCCTCCGAGGGAGGACGCCCTCTTGCGCAGGAGAGAAACCAGGCCTGTCTTTTTTTCAGCACTGCGAATGGAACCCAGAGCTTCTTGCTGAGCAACATACTCAGCCCACGCTCATTTTTATTTTGAGACAGGGTCTCACTAAGTCATTGACTTGCCCAGGCTGGGCTTAAAGTTGCAGTCCTCCTGCCTCAGCCTCCCAGAGTGCTGGGGTTACAGGCGTGTACCCTTGACTTGCTGCTTAGGAATAAAATGCTATTTGGAAAGCTAAGCACCTTTGTAGAACATTAATTATGCCCCTGGATTTAACTGATGAGTAATGACTGTATCTACATATGAGATACAATGTAGTATGTCAGTGCATATGTTTGGATACTTTTTATCCTGGAGCCAGAACACCTGGGTTAAAATCTGGCTCTAATGCTCATTAGCTGTGTGACCACAAACAAGTTACTCACTCACTCGGAGCCTGCCTTCCCTTATCTTTAAAATGGGAAATAATCTTTGAATTTGGGGGGCCTAATGTTTTTCAATTCTTTATATGTTCTGGATATAAGTCCTTTATCTGAGGGACAGTTGGCTAAGATTCTTTCCCATGCTGTGGGCTTTCTTTTCCCTTTGTTGGTGATTTCTTTTGAAGTGCAAAAATGTTTTAGTAAGATGAGATCCCAGTTGTTGATTCTTTGAAGTACTTCCCATGCAGTTTATGTTTTGTTCATGAACTCTCTGCCTACCCCTGTGTCTTCAAGATTTCTACCTACTGTGTCTTCCAGTAGATTTAGTGTTTCTATTTTAATATTTAGATTTTTGATTCATTTTGACTTTAGTTTAGTGCATGATGATATACATGGGTCTAGTTTCAGTCTTCAGCATGTGAAAAGCCAATTTTTCCAGCACCATTTATTAAAGAGATTATCTTTCTTCCAGTGAATGTGTTTAGCCCCTTTGTCAAATGTAAAGTGGCCGAGTGTCTTTGTAATTGTGTTTGCATCTTCTGATTTGTTTCACTGATCCTCAGGTCTATGTTTTTGCCAGTGCCATGCAGGTTTTATCACTGTAACTTTGTAATATAATTTCAAGCCAAGGATTGAGACACCTCCTGCCTTGACTTTTGTTGCCCAGAATTGCCTTTGCTACTCTAGGTCTCTTCTGTTTCCAAATGAATTTTAGGAATGTTTTCTCTAGATCCATAAAGTATGTTAATGATATTTTGATTGGGATTGCATTAAATCTGTGTAACAGTTTTGGACGTATGGCCATTTTCACAATGTTGGTTCTTCCTAACCAAGGGCAAGGGATATGTTTCCATTTTCTAACATCTTGTTCAATCTCCTTTTTTAGAGTACTATAGTTTTCAACATATAGGTCTTTTACATTCTTTGTTAGGTTGATTCCTAAGTATTTCATTTTTTTGGGTGCTATTGTGAAAGGTATTATTTCCATAATTTCTCTCTCAGTGAGTTTGTTGTTTGTGTACAGGAATGTTATTGATTTTTGAGTGTCGACTTTGTATCCAGCTACACTGCTGAATTTGCTTATTAACTCTAGTAGCCTCTGGATGGAGTTTTTAGGGTCTTCTATGTAGAGTATCTTGTCATCTGCAAATAGTGATAATTTAACTTCTTCTTTGCCTATCCTTATTCCTTTTTTTTCTCTCTCTTGTCTGATTGCTCTGGCTAATGTTTCCAGAACTATATTGAATAGGAGTGGTGATAATGGACATCCTTGCCTTGTTCCTGACTTTAGAGTGAAAACATCAGGCCCCCCAAATTCAAAGACCCAATACAAAAATGGGCATCTGAGATGAATTCGCACTTCTCAGATGAAGAAATACAAATGCAAATAAATACACTAAGAAATGCTCAACATCACTGGTCATTTGAGAAATGCAAATTAAAACAACATTGAGATTCCATCTCACTTCAGAAAGAATGGCTGCCATCAATAAGTCAACCGATAACAAATGTTAGTGGGGCTGTGGCGAAAAAGGAACCCTTCTCCACTGTTGGTGGAAGTGTAGACTGGTGTGACCACTGTGGAAATCAGTGGTCAGGAGATTCCTGAAAAAACTAGGATTGGAAGCCTCATTCAATCCAGCTATTCCCCTTCTGGGTATTTTCCCAGAAAAATTGAAAATGTCATGTCACAGTGATATATGTGCACCCATGTTTATAGCAGCACAATTTGTAATAACTAAATCTTGGAAACAACCAAAATGTCCATCACCCGCAGAATGGATGGAAAAGATGTGGTATTTTTATACAATGGAATATTACTCAGCTATAAAAAAGAACGATCTTGAGGCTTTTGTAGGTAAATGGAGACAACTTGAGACTATACTCATAAGTGAAATAAACCAGACTCACATTTGTAAATATTGTATTATCTCCCTAGTGTAAAAAATAAATAATAATAATAATAAACTGAAAGAGTAGTAAGATCGAAAATGTACAATAGATACTGTAATAATGAAAGGGAAAGAAAGTGCTCAAAAGGAAAGAGCAACTGAGATAGGGGAAGGAGAAATGGGGGAAAGGAAAAGATTATATGTATGTAGGTGTACACGTATGACTGTATGTATGTGTAAGTGTGCGAGACAGATAACTATACTACTAATTCTCTGTTAGTTCATCAAAAAGAACAGTTTGTGCTGTCATTGTTTGATTGTTTGATCATTTTTTATGCCTAGATTTTGTAACTTGAACAACTACTTCTAAGATAACAATATGCAATATATTATCTAGTGTTGATTTCTTACTTTTTAAAAAAATTCTGTATTATTTCTACCCTTTTTTATGTTTTGCTTTTTAAAATAAAATTTAAATTTAAATTTAAAAAATGGGAAATAATCATAGAGCCCACTTCTAGGCTCCAATGTGTCAAAATACATTTTTTACTCCAATTTTTATTTTTATCAGTCCATGTTTGTGGTACACAGTGGTTGCGTTGCCCATGGAGTCGGTGCCATACCTAACACATCTTAATTCTTTTTTCTTCCCTCTGCCTTTCCCTCTAGTTCTCCATCTCCTTCCCTTTGGCAAAAGCTTCCCCTCGTTTCCTGGCTTCTCTGTTCTCTCTCACTGTTTATTAACGTGTGTGAATACACTGAAAGCCCTCAAAATTCAGTGCCCGTTGGGCTGTTACTGAAAACACCCACTTTATTCTTCTCACCAATGCGGAATTTATCTCCTAAACCCTGACAGTGCCGGCCGGGTCCTCCTTGGCAGCGGCTTCTGTCACGGGGCCGGGGGCGGGCCCAGAGTAGCTGGGCGTGACCAGTGATGTAGCTTTGTTTGTAGTCTATGGCCATCTTCACTCTTCAGCGGCATCAAGGCGAGAACTCAGCTTCCAGAGCAACTTTCAGCCAGACATGGTATCCCAGCACCCAGGAGGCTGAGGCAGGAGGATTGCTTTGAGTTCAAGGCCAGCCTGGGCTACATAGTGAGTTCAAAGCCAGACTGGACTACACAGTGAGACCCTGCCCAGGGGAGCAGAGTGTCTCCCAGGCCAGGGCTGCAGGGCACCCTGCCACACCTGTCCCATCTCAGGCCTGGGGGCCCTCAGTCTTGGGAGCCAGGGTGGGCAGCTCCGCACGTCTGATTTAATGGTCATCGCCCACCTGACAAGGTGGCCTCGCTCCCCCTCTGCGTTAGTGACAGGAAGGAGGACGGACCTCGGCAGGCATCTCCTGGGGCCGGCACCACTTTGGGCTGCGCAGCGTCTCCAGCCCACGGGGTTTGGGGCTCGGCATCGACCCGGCCCGGGGCCCGAGCAGGGCACCCATGTAAGGACAGCACGGTCCCTGCACACAGGTTTTCCAACCTACTGGACTTGCATTTTCTGAGTCCCACTACCCTGGTGGCCTCCGCGTCAGCTCTGTCCCGGCGGCCTCTCCTGATCGTGCGGAAGACAGGTGGAGACCTTACCGCCCCACACCCGGCCACAGACGGGGACGCAGCTTCCTGGACCAGGCCGTCACCAGGAGCCGCTGTGGCCACTTAGCCGTCAGCAAGTTCAGGTGCAGCTACAGCTCCTGTCACCTGCTCCAGAGCTACGCTGCGGGACAGAGTAGGGACAGGACATTCCGCCACCGCAGAAACTTCCGGGGCCACTCCGAGCCGTCCCATGCAGGGAGCGGCCTCATAGGTGCGAGGGGACCCCGAGGAGGCCAGGAGCTGCTCCCACCGTCCCCTGGGTCACCTCGGGCCTGCATTTCTCACTGCTGCCCGGTGTCCTGAGCTGGCCGGGCCGGCCTGGCCACACACACGTTCCCAGGGGTCTCTGGAGTCTGTCGCGGCCTCGTGCCGGCTGCTGTCCCTGTCCCTGTCCCGCTGACCAGAACTTCGGGCTCAGAGAGGTTGTGCAGCTTCCGGGTTACACAACTGGGCGGGGCAGCGCTGGGATGCAGAGGCCGGAAGCTGCGTCCAGGGCTGCCCTCCAGCCATGGGTCACGGCCACGCTGGGCACCGGGCCCCCTTGGGGAGCTTTCTTTCTTAGCCTGAGTTCCTTCCTCCTTTTTCTTTCTAGCTTTTTCCTTGCCCGGGGCCTCAACACATAATGATAATCAAATCAGTGCCTCTGATGGGGCTGCGGCTAACACCTCTGAGAAGCATGCTTACCTCCTAACGCGCCGCATGGGTCAGCACGGAATCCGCTCTGCACCTTGGTTTCACTGACAGAGGATAACGGCACACGTCCAGGGGCACAAGACGAGGTTCTGTTCCAGGCTAGTTAGCATATCCATCATCTCAAATAGTTGCCTTTTTTTGTGATAAGAACATTTAAAATCCTGTCCTTTGGCAATTTTAAAGGATGGAATGCATTATTATTAGCCGGAGTCTGTGTTGTGCAGCAGAACCCAGAACTCGTTCCTAGACTCTATCTAACTTTCCATCCTCCTGCCTCAGCCTCCCAGAGTGCACGCCTGCAGAACCTACCTTTTGAATCTTTACCTCAGCGGTACTTGGACTCCTTGGGTTTTGTTTTATTTTAAGTACTTTTTATTATTAAACATTGTATCAGGTTTTCATTCACTCATTTGTTCAGGACGGGCCATACATGTGGTAACAGTAATGTTTGTTAAATTTGCTTCCCGCAATACTTTGCACCTTGGTACTTTGCAAGACTGCTGGCCTCTCCCTCGACGACCCCACAGGGTCAGAGGAGCCAGCGCCATCCCTATTTGGATGGGGAAGGGGGGCTGGAGGAGAGGCACAGCATCCAGGGGGGACGGCTCAGTGGCAGGGCAGACGGGGCAGGCAGAGTGTGAGTGGGTGCCACAAGGTGGGTCAGCTCAGCGGTCCCGTGGGGGACTCTGCGGGAGGGCACAGGCAGGCCCCGCGTGGAGAGCGGGGGTTCGTGGCAGGGGCCGCGGGGCCGCTGAGTGGGTTAGGCGGGGTTGGGCTGGCGGTCTGCTGTAGGAGACTGTGTACCTGGAAGTGGAATGGGGTTTGGTGAAGGGCCACCGCCCTGAGCGTCCCCACCCTCTAGCTGCAGGGGCCAGACATGCGGCGCGGGGACAGGCCCCAGGGCCGCCAGGTTGCAGAACCAAGAAGCCCAGAGGCTGGGCTGGACGCTGAGCCCGGCGCTGTGGCCCAGGCGCCGGTCCCCATGGTGACTCTGACGGTGGGGGCCGCACGCCCTCACCTCCCACTGTCCCCGCTGCTCTCAAGGTGGCCCCGATGGGCAGGGACAGAGCAGCAGAGGGCTGGAGCAGGAGGGACATGGGCACCTGTGAGAGGTCCCCGCGGGACCCCAAGGACCATGCGCCACCCCACGGGGGATGCGTGGGCCCTCCCCTCCCCCCAGGCCCCAGCCTGGGCCTTTTCAGTGGCCTGGAGCCCGCAGCCCCTTGCAGGCCCGCTGCTTTGACGCCCAGGGCGAATGGACACCGGGGGGCAGGGTTAGAAGAACCCCAGTGAGCATCCGCACTGGGGCCCAGGGCCAGGCTCCGCTGGCCTCCCCTTTGAGAACCGGACCTGGCATGGCCGCACCACGCGTCATGGGTCAGTGCCGCCGGGCAGAGCCTGCCCCAGCCCCTGCGGGAGGCGCCATGGAGCTGACCCTGGCCTCCTCGGAGCCCGGCTTCTCCACCCGCGCCTTGCTGCCCAGGGTCTCCCTGGGGTTTTGTGGACTCAGCATCACCCTCCCCCCCTTCCGTTTACTCTCCGCGTTTTCGTAACTATTACAAGAGGTGTTACAAACTCCGATTTTATATGGCTGTCGTCTTTGTTTCCTGGAAATATATATGTGCTCCTTTTCTCATTTTGGAAACTATAGAAAAGAAAACAGAGGAAGGAAAATTAAAATTAGCCAAAATTCTGCTTACCCAGAGGTATCCAAAATTAGTGTTTAGTGCATTTTCTTGCCCTTTTTAATACAGATAGGAAAGGCTTTTAAATTCACTGTACTGTAGGTAGATAATTTTATATTTCTTTTTTATTTCATTTAATAATATGCCGCAAGCATTTCCTGGCCCTGCTGTGTGCGCCCGTACACATCATTTTTAATGACTGCACGATATTCCATCTTTTAATGCACTACAATTTGCCTAACGGTTCCCGGGTCGCTGGTTGTTTGAGTTGCTTCCAATTCGCGAATTCCTGTTATTTCTACACTACCCGCGGTGGCGTGACTGCGGCATCCACAGAGACGCCAAGGATGTGGAGTGGTCGGCTTGGAGGGGTGCAACCCAGGGTGCTGAGCCTGCACCCAGCTGCCCCTGCCAGTGCCCCAGGCCCCGGGCCCACAGGCCTTCTTCTGAGGTTAAGGAGTGGGCGCCCTGGTCCCTGGGTCCCTGCGAAGCTGAGGGAGGGAGGAGACGACGCCAGGGAGGCCCCGAGATTCACCAGCATCCTGCAGGGAGAGGCGCGCTGAGCTGGGTCTGCTCCGGAGCCCGGGAGGCCCCGCCCTGCTCCTGTACTGGTTGTCACCAACATCAGAGAGCAGCTTTGCCCTCCCTCTGGGCAGACCTCGGGCGTGCGCTTTGGCCAGCCCTGTGGCAGGAAGGCCCCATGGGCCCGGGGCGGGGGGATTATCCAGGGTTTGGCTTTTCCTAACTCCGACGTTGCCTTTGTGATCTGCGTCAGTTCCTTGTCCACAGCCTCTCCGTCCTCTTCCTCCCACAATGCCAGGTCACATGAAATCCCCAGACCAGACCTTGCCAGGCAGAGAGGGCGGTTGGTGCAAAGGCCCTGGGGCAGGATCTTGCTGTGCAAGAGGACCAAAGAGGCCAGAGCAGCACAGAGAGGAAAGTGGCAAGAGGGGAAGTCCGAGGCTGGCAGGGCCTGCTCCTTCTGGGCCTTCGAGGCATGCGGAGGAGTTCAGTGTGGCAAGAAGCTCAGGAAAGTTAGTTCAGGGGATTCTTTAGGCAGTAGCCTGTCTGCCCTCATCATCCCAAATGCAAAAGCGCATGAACAACCCTACCCCTACGTGAGTTCGCCTGGCCCAGGAAGGGAACAGCCATGGAGACTGTTCCAGAAGCTTCCTGGCTGCGGCCTCTTGGCCAGCGGCTCCCCACGCTGTGGCTCTGCGCAGTGGCAGCTCGGATGCAGGGGACCCGGTGCCCCAGGGGGACGGCCCGTCCCACCCCGCCATGTCCGATTCGTCCCTGTCTTTCCCACAGTCTGAATTCCTCGGAGCACCTGGATTTGTCCTGTGCCCCAGGGGGTCCTGGGCTGCTGTGAACCGAGTTTTAAGCCAAGCTTTCTTCTCATGAACTCTTAATTATGTGAAGCTGAACAGGAGCAACTGGACCCAAGCCACTGTTCACTGCGTTTGTCCCCGTCCCGGGGAGGCCCCAGGATGCAGGTGGAGCCAGGCGTACACCCGCCGATCCGTTCAGCAACACCTGCCCATCCGCGCACCGAGAGTGGGTGCAGGCTCCACAGGACGAAGCCGAGCCGGGGCTCCGTCATCCCTCGAGGGCCACCGTGAGGAGAAAGGACGGACCGGGCCCTCGCCTGGCGTGGCCGGCGGGACGGTGCCTGGTGCCCCTGTGAGCGGTCGGGGGCACGGACGCGAATAATTCACACCCAGTTGCTTCCAGTCCTGACTCAGGGGTTTGGAACCTCAGGCTCTGAATAGCGCTGTGCACAGAGCCACGTGCGGGACGCCACAGAGGCCAGGAGACGAGTGACGAGCAGGACTCTGGGCACCTTGGCGACACTGCCCAGCGGAGGGGACATTTGGTCAGTGTCTCAAAAGGCAAGTAGGACCTTCTGGGTGGAGAGAGATGGAGACAGGTGGGCGAACGAGGTGTCGCAGAGTGGCTGTCAGGGTGAGGGGGTGTGCGGGTGCTAAGCAGGTGTGGACGAGACTGAGAGGATGGGGGCAGGGATGTGGCAGGTCACCGGTGGTCCACCTGGGGAGCGCGTGCTTCCTCTGTCACATGCCCGATTCCATGGTGGCCTCTTCATCCCAGCAGCAGGTAGAGGGGCTGGAGAGAGAAATGGGGAGCAGGGGGACCCCAGCTGGTCCAGACCATGGGGCAGTGGACGCAGGCTAGGGGGGACACCAAGGCAGCGTGTGGCCAACCATGCACAGAGTGTGGTCTCCTTCCCAGAGTCCTCTCTGGGGACACCCAGGCAAGGCCCAGCCCTGGACGCTCCCAGGCCACCTCCCCCGCCTCTCGTTAGGAAGGGCCTGCTCCTGAACCCCTGGATTGGAATCTGCATTTTAACACATTCCCAGGAGATTCCTGGACATTCATCTTGAAGAGGCACTGGCCCAGAGTGGCTCCGTCCTCTCCTGCGGGAGCCACCCCCACCCCAGCCCAGGGGGATACACCTCACACAGTAGGGCCGTCACCATGGCAACCAGCGTGCCCACCTCTTGTCCTGCCATCTCCAGTGCTGATGCCCACAGATGCGGCAGGTACCATGAGGATTGCTATAGAAACCAGCACCGGATATTGTCTGCTATCAGCTTGTCCTTCCCTGCCGACATCCCTGGAACAATGAGCTCCCCGAGCCACAGTCGGACGAGTAACTCCTCCCCACCCGAGAGACGCGACCCCGGGAGCGGGAGCGGGTGCGGGCGCGGGCTGTGTGGGTTAGAAGCTGAGGCTGCAGCGGCCGCCGAGGTTTGCTTCAGTCTGGAAGGAGGCAGGGGCATCATCTGCGGCACACAGCAGAGAGACTGCCAGGGGACGCTGGGACGAAACGGGCAGCGACAGGAATGACAGCCGCCCGCCACTGAGCACCGGGTTCCAGGCCCCAGGCGTGGACGCAGCCCAGCCACCCTTGCAGCCATGCTACCCCTGTCAGACGTCCCACGAACCTGTAGAGCAGCAGCAGCCTTACAGTTCTGGAGCCCAGCACTCTGAACCCAGACTCCCAGGCCGGATCCGGGGGTCGCAGGACCAGTTAACCCAGGAGGCCCAGGGAGGATCCGTTTCCTGCCCGTCCAGCTCCGGAGGCCCCGAGTCCTGGGCCGTGCCGCCTTCCTCATGCGCTTCCGGCTTCCTTGGTCACACGCCCTCCTTCCTCCTGGGCCTTCCTGCTCCTCCCAGCGGGGCCCTGGGGAGGGGCTGGGGACCCCCGTATAAATAACACGGGGCATCTCTTTAAACTCTTACATCGGTCACGTGTGCAAAGTAAGTTCTGCCAGCCCAGGAGCAGGTGCCAGGGGCTGGGCCGTGACATCTCTGGCGGCCTTTCTCAGCCAACCACATCCGCTGAAGCGAGCCCCATTCGCAGGCCACCGTGCCAGTCAGAAGACAGCCATGTTCAGTGTCACACCATGTCCCCATCCACTGCGCTGCTCTGGTGAAACACCTAAGACTGGGTGACTGCAAACAAGGGTCCTGAGGCCAAACCCCAGGGCCAGGGCACCACAGGGGCAGTGTCCGGGGAGGGCTGCGGCCTGCGGAGGGGACAGCGGTGGCCTCAGGAGAGGTGGGCGGCAGCACAGCGCTCTCCCTGAGCTCGGAGCCCCTCACGACAGCAGAGCCTTGCCCCCCAAACCACACACTGTGGCTTTGGGAGTTTTAACATGAATTTTGGGGCACCCTAACCCCTTTTAGGAGAGGATCCTATCTTCTAATCTCTCCAAAATTCCTCCCCTACCCCCCCCAAAAAATTTCTGTCCCTGTCTTCCTTGGACCATACATCAGACCCTTTCCAAGCCCCTGGGCAACCAGCTGGTCCAGTAGAATCAAAGAATATTAGATTCGGTAGGAACCAAAGAAATGAATGTTGACCAACTATAACCAACCGGCTGAGTTGTCAATAAAGCTTTATTGGCACGCGTCCCTGCTTGTTCATTTAGGTGCAGACTACAGCTGCCTGCCCTGTGGCAGAGCACAGTTCCCCAGCAGGGACTGTCTTGCCGGGCAGTCTAATGCATCTGCCGGCTGTCCACTTACAGAAATGGCTTGGAACTCTGAAATAGAGCACCTGATCCAAACTCACTACACAGAGGACACCGCGGCCCAAACACTTAGGGCCAGCGCCGGAGACCGACAGCAAGCTGCTGGCCGGTCCACAGGGCCTCACTGATGAAACGTCAGCTATCAGTGTGGCCTGTCCACCCTGCAGGCCTCTGGGGAACCCACACCCTCCTCCATCTCCCACCGGAATCTGGGCGCTGCGGCCTTTGTGAGCTGACTTGCCGGACGGAACCCGCCGAAGCCCACCGAGACCCTCTCTCCCCTCCCAGCACCTCTCCTGATGCCGTGGGTTTAAGTGGCGGCTGTCCGGTTTGAGCTGACCACCTCCCTGCTCTGGTCGTCCCAGCCACTCGGTCAGGGGTAACAAACCCGGCTGCCCCAGAATTCCCAGGATGCAGAGGTCCGGGCCCCACCCCAAGTCCTGCCAGGCCAGCCCTTGGTGTGAGATCAGAGCCTCTGCAAACCTGGCTAAACTGCCAGCCGCCCAGCCGCTTCTGGGTTGTAATGCACCAAACAACCTCAGAATGCAGCAGGCACCAGGGAAACTATGTTCTCTTAAAATGTATATAAGGGAAAGGTGATCTGTGTTTTTCCTGAGCATTCTGCACCCTCTCCTTGACTCAAGGACCAGAATTCTTTCCAATCTCCAACTCCTCCAAAGAAAGCATCACAAATGATGCTATTTCCCTGCTCTGAGCAGGCAAGGAAAAGATGTTTTAATGAGTGGCTACCAAAGATTTCATGAGTTTATAAACTATGAGGTCAAAATGATGACAGGAAGGAGACTTGAGATAAGAGGTATAGAGAAAATCCCGGGGAAGCTGGACTCCTGGGTCCGGGGCTCCTGGTTGCTGAGTGCTCAGAAGGGCCCGTGAGGTCCTTGCCGGCTCTTTGGTATTTATCCGGCATTGCCACTGCCCCAGGTCTGGGCCGTCAGAGGCAGCAGTATGAAGGTGGCACAGCCTGCCAGACACTGGGGCCAGGGCCTCTGAGGACAGCCAGGGGTGTCCCGACGCCTTGGGGCGAGTTTCCAAGGGTGACAAAATAAGTCCTGCTTCACCTGAGACGGTACAATCCAATTCAATTTCCAGCCAGTGCGTATTGACTGAGTGCCTGATGTAGTTTGGGTGATGGCAAGGGAGGCCACCTGTGTCCTCCCCGCAGGCCCTGGAGCCCAGAAACCTGACCGCGTTAGCGTCCCTCGGGAAGAACCGGTGCCTTAGTCTACGTGGTGAGCAAGCACCTTCCCAGTGCACAGTCTGCCAGCTGCCGTCCCGGAGCCATGGCAGGAGCAGCAAGGCCGGCACCCCAGGTCCCGTCCTCCCAGGGTTTGTGTGCTGATGGGCGCCTTGGGGCCAGGGTAGACGGGGCAGGCCGGGCAGAGGTGTTGGGAGAAGCACTTAGGGAGCGCGGGGTCTGCAGTGTGGCTCCGGGTTTTTGTAGGGTTGGAGGCCTGCACCACACGGCCCAGACTGCGTCCATCCAGATGGCTCCCTGGGGTACCAGGTGCATGCTGGGAGGAAACTGGACCAGCCCCTGCGGTCCTCACCCCGCCCTCCAGCCTGTACTCCTCAGCCTCAGCAAGCGTGGTCCCCCTTTCTGTAAAATGGGTACGCACACACCGAGCTCCAGGGTGGTCCCAGGCGCCAGGCTGAGATGTGGAACAGGCTGGCCAGACACGAATATAAAGGCTGCGCCGCTGCTGGCAGGGTGGAGAGAGCTTGCGTGTAGGTTTCTGGGCGTGTGGCCCCTGGTCCCCCTAACGCAGGGGCACAGATAGGGTCCGTTTATTGAAGCTGTGACCTTGTACACACTTTGCCCTGCTGCAGTGGCCGGAACTGCATTTTAAGGCCCCCAACCTGTCCCTCGCCCTTGACTGTGAAGAGGAGTTTTCTTTCGAAACCCGCAGGCCTCCTGGGCACACCCCCGCAGGGAACTGGGGGTGGGGCGGCTCCGCACTGTAACAAGCCCCTGGGGATTCCGAGGTGCCTTAACCGCACCTGGGCGTCTGTAAAGCTACCATGGCTCCCCCGCCCAGAGTCCCGGAGTCCCGGGATGGGAGAGCGCCCCCAGTCCTTGACCCTGAGGCAGGGCAGCTTTCCACCGGCCGGGAGGCCCGGCCGCTGCACTTGGCGAGCTGAGCTCAGGCAGCGGCGCTTGTTAGCTCCAGAGCTGCCAGCGACCCCACGGGAACCCGCGGTCCGGACCTGGGGGCGACCAAGGTCCCGGGACCTGGCTTGCTGCTGTCCCTGGGCTTGGAGCCGCGCTGTGGGCTTGGCCCGGTGCCCCGCGCCAGGTGGGAGGGACACCCGGACACTTGGGGTTGGGCGCAGAGCGGGGAGCCCGCATCCCTCCGCGCCCCTGTGCTCCAAGTGACGCATTGCCTCCCGTCCGCACGTCGCCAGGAGGGACGGTCGCTCGGGTGTCCCCGGCGCACGGATGAGGAGACCGAGGCCCCCAGATGGCGTGGAATCGGCCCCCGGGTCACCCGCGGGGTCGGGCTGCCTGGGGAGGCTGTCGCCCGCCTGCGGGGTCCCGGTCCCCAGGCAGGGGCAGGGGACGGGAAGGGGCGGGGTGGGGGCGGGGTCCCCGCGGGGCGCCCTCCTGACTCCCCCTCCGTGTCCCCCCAGGCCCTTCCTCGTGCTGCCGCCGCTGATGGAGTGGATCCGGGTCGCCGTGGCGCACGCCGGCCACCGCCGCAGCTTCTCTATGGACAGCGACGACGTCCGCCAGGCGGCCCGGCTGCTGCTGCCCGGCGTGGACTGCGAGCCGCGCCAGCTCAGGTAGCGGACGGCGGCGGGGGCCGCGCACACGGGGCAGGGGCACGGCGGGTGGGGGCGGGGGCCCGGTGGGGGCGGGGCCGGGGCCGGGGGGGGCGGGATCGAGGAGGGGGAGGGGCGGGGCCGAGGAGGGGGAGGGGAAGGAGGGAGAGGCGCCGGGGAGGGGCGGGGGCTGGTGGGGGCGGAGCCGGGGTCGGGGAGGGGCGTGGCGGAGGAGGGGAAGGGGTATGGGAAGGGGCGCCATCCCTGCTTCGCTGTCGGTCGCCTCCCCAGGTCGCCATCCTCCAGTGTCCGCGGCAGCCGCGGGTGGGGCGGGCAGCGGGGTCCCCGTGATGGAGACGCCCACGCAGGCGCACCGGGCGGCTTTCCCTCTGGTCGGGTCGCTTCCTCCCTCCCTCCCTCCTGTTCCCTGTGGTCCCCGACATCAGGGGCGACTTGCTGTCCCGCAGGATGCAGAGCTCTGCGCCTCTGCCCGGGGGGTGTCGGGGGGCTGCTGGGGTGGCCAAGGCTGCTCCCCGTGATGGTGGTGGTGTGCACACGTGTGCGCACAGGCCGGCTCCCCAGCTGTTTCCGGGTCCCTGCCTTCGCTGGCCTCGGGCAGGAAGCAATCGGGGAGGGGGCGTGGCAGGCAGCACACTGGCCCCGGGGTCCTGACGGCCTGGTCTGCGCAGTGGCGCCCACAGGCGGACCCTGAGTCCCCACATCACTGCATCCCTCGGACTAATTAATGTCTGTTAGCCCCGAGCCCTGTGAAGCAGGTGTTAATATGCCCGATTCAAAGACAGGGAAACTGAGGCACAGGTAGGCTAAACACCGTGCCAAGGAGATGACATCAGGAAGGCTCAGGATTTGAAGTCGCCCTCCCAGACCCCTGGCCAGGCTCTCGGGGCTCGTACCTCCGAGCGCCTGTCTGGGCCGCTCACGGCTGTGCTGCGAGGCCTCGCCTTGTGCCCTGGAACGGCAGCAGGGCTCAGGAAGGCCCAGGGAGCAGCCGTCCAGTGAGCCGCTGCTGTGTGCCGTGTGCCGGGTCGCAGCCAGACTCTTCCCATGGCTGCTGCGGCCGCGGGAGGCTGGCGTCGCTTCACAGGTTAGGACCTGGGGGCCGCTCGTAGCAGGGGTGCCAGGGAGGAGGCCCTGGGGACTCGGCCCCTGCCCACCTCCGCTCGATCCCCCGGATGTCCTAGCTGCTCCAGCTCTCCTCCGTCAAAGCCTGGGACTGCTGGGGGGCCAGGAAAGTGGGATGTTTTCTGAACGACAAAGTGTGACAGTGTTCCGCCTGTCTTTGAGCTGCCAGGAAGCTCTACAGGGAGGCTCCTCAAGGGCCGGTTGCCTGGGTCCAGATGCTGTGTGCTGGTTCCCTGGCTGCGCCCCTGGTCGAGCTCGTTAACCTCTGGACCTTGGTTTCCCCACAAGTTACATAGAGATATGAACGGAGGTCCACGCTCGGTCAGGGTGAGCTCAGGAGCCCCCTGCACCTGCAGAGACCACAGCCAACAGGGAGCGAGGGCTCAGGAAGTATCTGGGCCTGTGCAGCACACTGGGGTGCACGTGGGATGGGGCTTTGTGTTGCTGGAAGGCCTTTAGCACAGTGGACCCTGGACCCTGGAAAGCAGTGCTGCCTGAGGCCCAGAGGAGCACATCAAGGCCCGAGAGATCGGTAGTTCCCGGACTCAGCGTGTTGATTGCCAGAGCCAGGTGCCACTGTCAACCCCAGGCTCCGGGCGTCTACCTGGGCACACCTGGCCCTCCAGGGGGCTCTGCAGACTCAGCAGGCCACGGAGCATGCACACACGTTAGCCTCTGGCCTTGTCCCCCAGCCTGTGCAGGACAGCAGCAGTTTTACATAATGTTCACGTTGTGTTGGTGCTGTGAGAGGCCCAGAGGGGGCTGTGTGGGGCTGCACAGGTTCCTGTGAACACCGCCCCACCCACACCGAGGAATCCCAGCATCTGCTGCAGTCCAGGGACCAGTCCCTGTGGGCACCGAGGGCAGCCGCACCATTGTGGTGGTCCCCACCCTGGGCCGGACAGGTCTCTGGTGACCCCCTCTGGGCAGATCTCCCCTCTTCACGATTCCACAGACGCAGGCCTCAGGCTGCCTCTGTGCCCCTCCTGCAGCACAGGGCGTGATCTGGTGACCAAGTGATGTCATTCTGGCGGTTCACGCCAAGGGTCTCTGTTGCGGTGCTGGCACTGGGGTGTGAGCGTGGTGTGGACAGACCCGGGGACCCAGGGAGCCACACGGAGGCTGATTTGTCCCATCCGAGGCCCAGGCTCTGGGTCACTCGTCCCTCCTCCATCCCTGACGCATCCGTTTCCCGAATGACACGTGTTTGTAGAAGCTTTGCTCACTGATTGTTCTGGCCACATCTCAATCACATTCAGAAATAATTTCCAAGGAGAAAACGAAAATGCAGTCAGCCCTCCATAGCGGCAGATTCTGGGTCCACAAGTTCAACCAACTGAATCACAGACTAGGAAAAAAAAAATTATTTCTGTACTGAGTAAGTGTAGACTTTACATCATTATTCCCTGCATGATACAGAATAACAACTATTTACACAGCACATACAACAAACGAGGTCGTGCGAGTATGCAGAGGTGATTTAAAGTGTGCAGGTGGGTGTGCACGAGTTGCATGCAAATTCTTTCCCATAGGGATTTGAGCACTCGAAGCTCCTGGTATTCACCCCTGGTCCTGGATCCGACTCCCCGCCAACGCTAAGGGACCTCTGTGTAGTACCCCGCTAGCTTTCCTAAATAGTAAGTGTGAGACTTGCAAGTTCTGATAACTAGAAAAGGTCAGTGTGAGAGAAATGCGCCTCCCTTCCGCCCCGTAACCCAGCGGACCCCGTGTCCGCCCGTCTCTCAGTCTCGCCTGCTGGGACGGAGGAGGAGACTCTGCCTGCCCTGTGCGGTGACTCCATCCGGGGAGCCCTGCCCAGCAAGGCGGCCAGGGGCCTCCCGTGTGCCCCCCAGTCACTGTCCCTGGGGCACATCCGTGGCATGGCAGCCCATGACCCCATTTCACGGATCCCAGGGGTCAAGGAACTCGTCCCTTGCGGCTCCCAGCTCAGGGTCAGTGCTGGGGCCCCCGTCTGCGTAGGAGCAGCCCGAGAAGGTGAGGCTCTCTGGGCACCTAACAAATGCAGGAACACAGTGTCGGCGGCTGCATGCCGGTGACATTAGCCCAGTTAATTGCCTGCCAGCTGGCCGAGGTTTCCTGAAGGGAGGCAGCCGGGACCCCAGCGGGAAGGGGCGGCCTGGCTGGGCTCCTGCGTCTGCGCGTGTGCCGCGGTGGGTGCTCAGTGACCTTGCTCAGACGCTGCAGGAGCCGGGCTTTTGTCTTCATCCGGTGGTGGAGGTGAGGCCTCACCATGGTGATTAGACATTGGACAGCGACGCCTTTCCCGGAGCAGCCACCGCCGAGCCCACGGCGACCCCTTAGCCCTTCCCTGGTGAAAGTGCCTGGTCATCCTGGCTTTTGTTCCCCCTGCTTGTTTTTCCGGAAGTGAGGAATGGGGGAAGTGGAGGGGAGGAAAGAACAGTGAATCCACCTGGGCAGGTTCCTGTGTTTTCTTAATTATTGCTTTTGTAGGGCTTGAGAAACACAAGCGAGGCAATGCTCTTCTCCTGTTGGTGGGAGACAGGTTTTCTGCTCTGGAGTGAGGCTGTTTAAACCGAGGTAGAAGGGGAATATTCAGATCCCCTCGTGGCTGATATGCGGCACCTTTACAAGGTCCGGGGGCGTCAGAACCATGAGCTTCTTCCAGAACGTAGAAAATCTGCTGGCAAGTGTTGCAAATCACCTTTGGAGCTGGCCTGGAAAGGAAGGCTCAGGCTGTGAGGTGCTCGGGACAGGGACCTGGGGCCGCACGTCCGTGGCTCTGCCCCCTGCCGCGTTCCCCTGCCCCATGCAGACCGCCCTTCCGGCAGGCCGCCTGGGCAAGTCACTTCCCTGTCCAGTGGCTTGGCTTAGCCTCCTTTTTAATTTTTATCTTTATTAACCCATGTTTGCAGTACCTAGTGATTGCGGTCGTCCTGGGAAATCGGCGCACACACCTCACACGTCCTAATTATTTTCGTCCCCTTCCGCTCTTCTCCTTCCTCCCCGCTCCATCTCTTGGTCCTCTTCCCTTTTTACAAAGTGACTCCCTGTTCCTCATCTATCACTTCCTTTGCTGTTGAACTTATTTCTACTTTGAATTTCTCATCGAGGAGAAACCATTCGATCATCTTTGCAGGACGGGGGTGACAAGTGCTTCGTGGACTAGGGGGCCCCTCGGGGTCGGGGTCAGGATCAGGGCGGAATGGAACAAGTCACACCACCCCTGGCAGCTGCTTCCGGTCCTCCACAGGCCTCCCGGGCACTTTCCTAGGCGATGGCCACCCCGAGTTCTAAGGCAAAGGTGGTACCACAGAGTGCTGGTCCTGAAACTGTGCTGCTGCGGTGGGAAGTTCCGGTTCCTTCAGCAGCTCGAGGTGGGCCGCAGGTAGCATGGGCCACCAGAGAAAGCCTGCGCCCGTTAGGAAGAGCCCAGTCGCAGTAAGGGGGCTCGAGGCCTGGTATGCGGGCTGCTGGTTACAGAACCCCCCGTATATCAAAGTTCGAGGCTCCCCAAGCATCCCGTTGGCGTAGGACCTGCACACGTCCCCCAAGTACCTGACAGCATTTCTGGGTGAGTTGTGCACCATGTGTATTATGAGTGCTGCGTGCATGGTTGTTGTGGGGTGCTGTGCAGGGGACAACGCCAAGGACAAGTCTGTATGCATGCAGGGCAGATGCGGTCACATCGTCTGTTCCCACCAGGGCCACTGAATCCACGGACGCAGACACAGAGGGCGCTGGGTGCCCCTGAGCCCCAGAGCTGGGTGGTCCCAGACCTCAGTGGGCTCTGGGAACTGCCCTCAGCACTTGCCTGGCGCTGAGGAGATGCAGAAGGACAGGCGGGACGGTGCTGTGGGATCTGGGGAGACCTGAAGGGAAATGGGGGGGACTGGCATTCCAATGGCACCGCAGAGGAGGGGACACTGTCACGCTCCTGCTTTAGCAGAGTATCCGCATCTCGTGGGGCTGAGGGGTAAAGCTGGGGTGTCGAGGAGAGCGGCGGGAGGCACACCCCGTCGGGTATGTGCAGCCCCTGAACCCCAGCCCTAACCCCGCCCCGTCCTGCCCTCGAGTGCCTGGCTGGCTGTGACAGCTCTGTGGGCCTGGACGGCTCCTTACCCCCTCCAGCTGCCATTTCCGCTCCCCTGCGTGTCCTTGTCCCTGCATGCCCTGCTGTGTCTCCAGCTCCCCACTCCTCCAGCCCCTCTTCCCCGCCAGGGGACATCGCTGTCCTTGCTGCCTGCCCACTGTGACCCACCAGGAGCTGCCACTGCCCCTGGGGAGAGGTCAGTGCATTAGCGCCTCCCAGAACCCGCCCGGGACACCCTCTCTCTGACCCGGGGGCACTCCAGGGCCCCGCTCTCCCCTCCGCAGGGTCAGGGTCAGGCCATGTGGCCTGCACAAGGAGCCTGGCTGGCCTGGGGAGGGGTGCTCAGCAAGGACCTGTGCAGCACCTAGGGCTCGAGCTGGGCGGGGAGGTCCAGAAGGCCCTGAGGACGTGCCGGCTCACCCTCGGCTGCAGAGAAAGCGGGAGCCCAGGGAAGCAGGTCCCTGCAGAGGAGACGGCCTGGGCCGGGGACACCTAGGAGCAGAGAGGGTCCTGGAGCGGGGCCACATTCAGCCTGTGGCAGGGTCTTCTGTGCTTGTCAAAGAGCCCCGACTCTGAGCTGGGGTGTGGCACAGGACCCCGGGTCCCGCCCCAGCACCTGGGAGAACAGATAAATGCTGACTCTGCAGTTTCTGCAGGGTGGCCCTGTGGCCATGGCTTTGGGGCTGTCCCCCCCAGGAGTGGGTGCTCAGCAGGTTTCTCCCTGGAGCAAGATTCCCTGCCGGCCTCTCCCTATCTGGGAACAAGGCCTTTCAGCCAGGCTGCCTGGGTTCTGATCCCGGTTGTGTCAGTGAGATGGTGAGCCAGCCGGCGGGCAGGGTTAACCGAGCTCAGTCACGCGGGCCAGGTGGCACAGTGCTGTGTCACAGTCACACAGATGAGCGAGTGGCTGTTGTCCTTGCTCATTCCGCTCTGGACTGTGGCAGTCAGCTCTTCAGTTGTCAGACACTGGGTCTTACCTCACTCTGAAGTGACAGGAGTCAGGTGCAGGAGAAGCAGTAGCTGTCGGGCATGGTGGTGCATGCCTGCGATCCTAGCACTTGGGTGGCTGAGGCAGGAGGATCCCTGAGTTTGAGGCCAGCCTGGGCCACAGAAGTAGTGACCACCTGGGAGATGGTCAGTGGCCCCAGCCAAGGTCCTAGGTGACTGACACCTTCCGCCATTGCTAAGGGCTCAGGCCTCTGGGAGCCAGTGTCCCGGCCAGGTGACTCGCCGGCCCTGCGTGTCCAGGCCTCTCGTAGAGGGGGACAGTGGCCATGGTTGGCTGGAGTTCCCATCGTGTCCCCAGCAGTGGCAGTAGAGCCGTGAATGATGAGGCCAGCGGGAGGCGAGGACGGGTGTGTGTGGACTACACATGTGGCCCCAATGGCTAGGCAGTGGCTGGGGGTTGGGGACGTCTGGAAGAAACCAACAAGTGTGGACAGCGCCTCCGACAGTCGGCTTCCTTCTCTCTCTGGGGCCGGGGCAGAGCTGGCTGCCCTGATCTCGGGGTTTGGCTCACCACTGAGGTCCCGCAGTAAGTGCTGAGCCCTAACGCAGCGGTCGGGAGGATGACGACACTGTCAGGACGCTGCAACTCAGGTGCCAAAGGTGTTCAGGTGAGACACTGGCAGGTGAGAAGGAAGCCTCGGGGGACTCAGCCGGGGCTGCCAAGGACTGAGGTGTGGCCGAGGTCACCCAGTGGACACCTGGGGGGGGCAGAATTGTCACCCTGAGACCAGGCAGCGGCCCACAGTCAGAGAAGAGCCAGAGAGAGTGATGCAGCAGGCACCGGGGCCGAGAGATGGAGCCGAGTCACCAGCGGCCAAGGTCATAACTCGGGAACGGGGGACACAGGCTGAAAAGAGGCCACCGGGCCTGGCAGTGGGCGCGTCAGTGCCCCACGCGGCGCGCGCAGAAGGGCAGCTGGGAGAGGCCGAAAGCAGATGGCAGGTGGCAGACGGTCTGCCAACGCTTGGACTCCGTCCCGAGCTTCCAAAGTGTCAAAAGCAAAGCAGATACACATTTGGTGCCGCCAGCCACACGGCGCCATCTTCGGCAGCAGGGGGGCGTGGTCCGAGCCGGGGCTCCGCTCCCACCCGTTCTGGGGGCGCGTCCTTTGCCGGGTGGGATCTGCTGGGCGGGGAACAGGGATGGGTGTGGTCTCCAGCTTTTCTTTCTTGGGCCCAGTGTTGATTCTGTCTGGTATCCGCTCAGGGCTCTCCTGACTCTCCACAAAGCCACGCCCTTACCACACAGCGCTCCCCAGAACCCAGGGCGCAGGGCCCATCCTGTGGGAAGCCCTCGGGGTCACAGCACCCCGCTGTGCCGTTCTCCTGGGCACGCTGCCCTTTCCTCCGTTGCCCTTCAGGATGAGCCCACACCTTCTCCAGCTCTGAAAACTGCTCAGTTTTGGAGTCAGACATTAGACGCACAAAGTGGCAAGGACATTCTGACCTGTGGGGGAAACCGAGGCGTGCAGGCAGCTCGAACCTGTGTTCTCCCTCGTGTCTCTGAGACGGCGTGGTCCTGGGTGCCCCCCACCCCACGAGGGGCTGCCTTCTCTTCACCCACAAGGAGCCGAAGCTCTGGAGGTGAGGACGCTGCCCAAGGCTCATGAGAGCGTAACCAGCTGGAGTCCAAACCAAGTCTGGCCCGAGGCCGTGCTCGCTCTGCTCCAAAAGCAGCGCCAGGCAGAGCTTTCATGGGAATGTGAAGCTCACCTTGCCTCAGGCCCATGGGCGGTGACACGGTCGGCCACCAGACACCGCTCCTCTTAGGAGTCCCATGCGCTCCCCACTTCGGCCAGTGCCGGATCCCCCTGTGAAGGGGAGACCAACTCACAAATATTCCACCAAGTGGCTGTGCAGTGCGTGAGCCATCCCGGGCACTGGCAGCCCTGGAAATGCAGATCCAGAGCCCCCGCTCTGCACATTTCACACCGGCGGCCGGGGAAGAGGAATCTGCTAGTCCACACCTGAACCCAGACGGAGAGCAGTGAGGGTCCTTGAGTGCCACTGGAGGAGACCGAATCCACTTTTCAGAAAACTCAGAAACACGTCATTCTGCCCGTGTGTGTCCCTGGAAAACACTTCTGTACTGAAGAGAGGAGGCGCGGACGGGTGCACACAAGGGCGGGGTTTACGATAGCAAGGGCCAGCGCGGCGTGCGTCTCTGGGTGAATCCGGGAGTCGTTACGGCATGTCTGTGACGTGGAACGTTGAGTAGCAATGAGAACAGATGAGCTAGAGTCTGCGTGTTTTACATGGATAACTCCTTAGTACTGTGCAGGAAAGAAATGCAGGTTTCTAAGAAGGATTTATATAGTTGCCAACATTTATGTAAAGTTTGCCAACATGTAAAAAAGCCACAGATATTTATGGGTTCATATACAGAGTCCACCAAAAAATATATATATATCAAGAAAAGAAAAACTTTTATAAATAATACTACATTTATTGAGGCATCATGAGATTAATATATACTCCCTTTGGCCTCTGCCATTACGAGAGGTGCTGAAAGTGGTGGCCGTGAGCCACCAGACATGTGTTATTTTTCTTTTCCTGAAGTGTGTATACATCTTTTTGGTGGGCTCTGTGTATGCCAAAGCATGCACAAGGATGCTGGGTGTCAGAGCCGAGAGAAGGGGTCCTCGCAGGAAGGTGGGGGGTGGAATGGGACCAGGAGACGGGGACTTGTGTGTCTGCGATGCTTTATTTTCCCCCCTTGGTTGGTTGATGAGCTTAGTGGGGATTCCTGTATTCTCCCGTATTTCACGTGTGCCTGAAATAATTCACTAACAGGAAAAGCTACTACTTAGTATTTGCAACAGCATGTTCGGAAGGCCAGTTCTGGGCTTTCAATAAGCATTAAGCAAATTATTAATACGTATGATGAAAGTGTTGAGTGGCCCAACAAATTTAGGAAGTGCTAGCTTAAATAAAATTAAACAGGCTTTTGAAAAAAGGTTTCTCAGTGCTTTTAACACTTTATGTTTCTTGTTAATTCATAGAGAAGGTTATTCTATTTAACTCTGTTCCATGGACCAGGGTCAGCAAACTCTAGCCGCCCGCCCCGTTTTTGTAAATAAAGTTGCGCGGGAAGACTGCCACACCTGCTTCAGAGTAGATTCTGTGGCTGGTTTCCACGCAGTGGCTTCGGCCCATGGCCCGTGACGCTGCAGTGCTTACTTCCCGACCCGTTACAGAGCCAGAGCGCTCAGGACGGACGCCACTAGGTCTGCTCCGCCAGTGCGAACCCTAGGACTCAGCCTCACACCTCAGGAAGTGGTCTACTTGCTGTGAAAAGTGCTATGAAGAAGACACCGTTCTTTCTCTGGTACCCAGCAGGTGGCTGGCTGTGCTAGGTCCTTGCCACGTGCTTCACCAAACTGACTTAACTTCAAACGGCATGTGTGGAAGGGACCGCGCAGGAAGCAGACTCATTAACTGCGACAGGCGGGATACTGTGGCTTGGACAAGACAGGAGCTTAGAATTCTCCTTCACGTAACCATCCAGGCACAAGCAGTCCTGGGCTCCAGCAGCGTCTCCGGGAGATCGGGACCTGGGCCTTCCCGCTCCTTGCCGTCTGTCTCTTGGGTGGCTCCTTCCACCTTACGGCCCCAACCAGTGGGACATCTAACTAGTGGAACAGGAGAAGTAGAAGGGCAAGGCAGGCACAGAGATTAAGCACTCACTCCTCCACCTCCTCCACGCATACCATTGGCCGGAACGTGCTCATGTGACCATGCAAAGCCACAAGGTACCCTGGGAAATGTAGTCTGTCTAGGCAGCCATGTGTCCAGCTAAAAATGTGAGTCCTGCAGCAATACAGGAAAAGGTGAGAGCCTTTGGAGGACAGCAGACAGTCTCTGCTGGGAGAGATGCATTAAGAGCTTGCACCCTTAACCAGGGTGAGTATTTTCCTATGCTAGAGCTTATTTTTCACTTAAAAAAAAAAAATAAACCGTGATGCTGAAGCAAGAGCCCTATAATGCTGCTTCACCATTTTCTATGCAAAATGACACGACACCCTACTCGGCCATGAGCACAGGTTCCTTCCCCTGGGGGGTTGCAGCCCTCGGTTTTGAGGTGAATCTTTTTAAACATCTTCAAGCAGAACTAGAATTCATGTCTTTGGGAAGAGGCAGCGGCAGCGGCTGTGGGCCGCTAACTGGACTTTGAGCCATGAGGAGGAAGGGTCCTAGGCTCCCACGTGTCTCTGCAAAGCAGGAAGGATTGGCAGGGCGGGGTGTGCAATCACCCTCACTTTTCCTCATCTGAGGCAGATTTAATGATCTGGTTCTTTTCTGTACTTTAGTAGCAGCATTAAACAGCAAGCGGGCACAATTGTGAACCAAGATTTCTCCTAGGAACCTTGCAAGCATTACATGTTCCATTTACTGCCATCATTTAATTTTTTTTTCTGTCTTAGAAAGGTGCGCTGAGATTTTGGTGTGACTTACTTCAGCACAAAGCACCCTCAATTCGTTAATGTTTTGCCACCCAAAAGAAAAGGAAGAGATCATCAGTCGTGAGGCTGGAGGCTGTGAGGGGGATCCGGCGGGGGCTGGCGGGGCGGAGTGTGCGGAGGGGCCCAGGGGCCGCCGCGTCCCAGCCAGGTTCACGGTCTCCCGATGGGCCATTTCACGATTCATTTCTGGAGCCACCGTTTTCTTGTTGCACTTACAGAGTCCCGTAATGGGAACTGCCTGATACACGTGAAACGGTGCTCAGTTCATTAGCCGCACCAGGGTTTCTCGGCCTCAGCACTACGGACATCTGGAGCTGGGGGATTCTCCGATGCAGGAGGGCGTGGCGGGGTACTTGGCAGCACCCTGGCCTCTCCTGGTTATGCCGGCCGTGCCTGCCTAGTGTGACAGCCAGGACTGTCCAGATTAGCCATGGTGGCCCTCACAGACCCAGCCAGACCCAGGTGTCCGTCACTGAATTACTTAGTGGAAGCCCGAGGCTCCTGCTCCCAAGGACGTCTGTGACCCGTCACTCGGAGTCAGACCCTCTCAGGCGTCTGGGTTTTTGGTTGTGTTTTCTTTGGCAGGGGGGTTGGTTTGTCTTTTGCACTGCTGGGGGTGGAACCCTGGTCTTCATGCTGAGCTACCTCCCAGTCCTCGGTTCAATTTTTACATTTTGAGACAGGGTCTCCCTAACTCTCTAAGTTGCCCAGGCTGGGCTTGACCTTGGCATCCCCTTGCCTCAGCCTCCCAGAGTGCTAGGCTTCCAGTTTCTTGATGTCGAGACGGTAGGCGTTGAGCAGAGTGATGTTTTTCAGCCTTGTCGTTCTGGGGCTCTGCATGTCAGAAGCTGTGAAGCAGAACTTATGTCTAGCATGTGCTTCAGAGGAAAGCAAAATGGGGGAAAGTTCGGGGAGGGCGAACCAGGGCCAGGCAGGAAGGGGGAGAAGTGGGCGTGGCCAGCAGGGAGGGGACAGGAAGTGGGTGAGAAGCAGGGACTCCTCTGGGACAATTGCAGCAGAACCTCAAACCCAACAGCCACAGTTGGAAACTTGTACTTCCCTGGCACTCGGCCCTGACCCTGGCGTCCGGGAGCCCCTGGCAGTGGCAAGCTCTGCAGGCGTGGGGCCCTGTGACCCCAGAGAACAGCAGGCGCGTGGTTGGCAAGAGGGCCCAGCTGAGAGCCCAGCTCTAACCCTGACTAGCTGTGTGACCTCCAGCAAGTTTCTAGTCCTCTCTGGGCTGTAATTTCCTCTCCTTAAAATCAAAGATAAATTTTGTGAGCTCGAAGAAAGGATTCCATAAGAGGATATATGTGAATGAGAATATTTATATACACAGGTATCTTTATGCATAACACATGTATACTCATTCACATAAACATGTGGGTGACATATGCAAAAATGGGGGGTAAGTTAGAATAGTTGCTGGCACATTGTAGATGCTACTACCATACATGTTGGATATTATTATTTGAGAGCCAATAAAACATTTCTGGTATGGAAGCACTGAGCTCAGTGCTTGATGTAGAATAGGCAGTCAGAAGGAATTAATGAAAATCTGTTTTTCTGTGTGTGTTTTTTTCCTTACGTGCTACTGGAGATGGGAGCCAGGGGCTCGCCCGTGCCCGCCGGGCACTCGGCCCGCGAGCTACCTCCCAACCTTTCAGTTTTTTAGAGACAGGGTCTCACTCAGTTGCTCAGGGTGGCCTTGAATTTGTGATCCTCCTGACTCAGCCTCCAGTGTAGCTGGGATTCCAGGTGTGCACCACCACCGTGCCCAACCTAATGAAGACGTCTTAAAATATCTTCCACTGAGAGACTAGAACCCACCCCGTTTCACCCTCGCCCTGGGTTCCAGGGGCAGATGCCACCAGGGCCAGGATTGTGTGGCTGGGGCTGGGCGTGGGGTAGCAAGGAGACTGGGCTCGACCTGTGCACCCCTCCGTCGCTTTTCCCTCCACCTTTCCCTCCGGCCTCCGCCCTGAGCCTCCCCTCCCTTCCCTTCCAGCCTCGCAGGTGGAGCTCAGGGCTGGCACCACAAGGCACCGGGCTGCTTTTAAACCAAGCAGCAGGCAACAGTCTCGGCCTCGGCCTCCGTCCCCCGCAGTGCATGCCTGCACCCCGGCTTGGAGTCCTGCGGGCACAGCCAGGGCTCAGCGTCACATCCCGACCCTGCGGGCCACGAGCGGCCCCTCCTTCCCGCGGCCCTGTCGGCCACCTGGAGAAGGAACCTGGAGTTCCAGGGAAGCTCTGCCTCCCGGGGGAAAAGCCATGTGGGCAGCGGTCTCCTGGCCCGGGCGTGAGGGAAGGCGCAGGTGGCTGTTCAGAAGGACCCCGCAGTGCCCCGTGGAGCAGTGATGGCGTTGTCACTCGGTGACAGATTGGCCAGTGCAGGCTGGTGGGGCTGTGCCTTGAGCTCTAGCCGCTGCTTCTGGGGGCAGAGGCCTGGGCCTCATGCAGACACGACTTTGGCCCTGGTGGGGAGGCTCCGGGGCTGGCGGATGGATAAGGAGCCCAGGAAAGCTGCGTCCCTGTCACCTTGTCCCTACTGTGCGGTTCTGAGCCCGCCTGCGTGTTTGGCCGAGGTCGAAGCCGAGTCAGGCTGCCTGGGCTGTGAGCCGGCCCGTGGCTGCACCCTGTGGGATCTTCAGAGAGAACCCCGCCCCTCAGTGCCCCAGGTAGGGCCAGGAGCTCCCTCCCAGCCCTGCAGCAGCCAGCACCCAGCCGCACCCCACAGCGCTTGCTTCTAGCACCTTCCCTGGGCCGGGAGCCCAGGCCGGGCTGCGTGACACCACGGGAACCTCGGTAGACTGGGCCCAGCGTAGCCGGGCTCACTCCGCTGGGCTTGGAGAGCACTGGGCGAGGGCTGGCAGCAGGGAGGCCCCGCCTGGGCTTGGGGCACCCTGCAGTCGAGGGGGGAGGCGGTGGGGCAGCGACTGTCATCGTCCTCTGCGCTGTGCAGTCCCAGGGTCTTCCCTTAGGACTGAATCATCAGGCGCGTCTTGCAGATGGGGAAACTGAGGCCAGGAGTAGCTGTTACCCACCCAAGTTCCCACTGCAAGTAATAAGTAAGATGTGGACCTGGGTCTCGGATTCCAGCTCCGCTGCCTCTGTGAGGACACAGGCTTTGGTGTCACACACTCAGAACGTCACCGGAGATTGTGGCACATAATCACAGGAGTGGTGACCTCCTTCAGGATGGATCCGCCCCGGGGACAGGAGCAGCATTTCGCCAGGGCCTGGCATAGCGAGAGGGTGCTGCGCAGGGTGGCTTTGATTGCTGGCTGTGGCCTTGGGGCTCCGTGGGACACCGGGGCCCCCGGGATGGGGAGCCCTGCGAGGAGCCCACGGCGCCCCGAGGGAGCCCTTCCTTGCTGCTGAGCACCGCACGAGCTGTGCTGTGGTCTCACTGACTCCGGCCCCAGCCCCTCCTCACCTGCTGCTCGCAGCACCGTGCCGCCCAGGTGCAGCCTCCCGGGGGCCATGCGTCCCCTGCGCCGCCGGCGGCCTTGCTTGTGGTGCTATCTGTGGCTGCGTCTCTGAGGCACAAGGGGCACTCTGACTGCGCGGTCCCGGAGTCGTCTCTGCTTTGCTTCTTTCAGTCTGTCCTCTCCACGCAGGCGCGTTTGCTTTGCAGTTCAGGACTGTGCCACGTGGTCTCCAGCGCTGGGCGAAGCCTGGTGCTGGGCGCCGTGCTCTCCTGACTGCTGCGCATGGAGCAGCTCGGCCGCTCCCATCCCGTGGCCCGCGAGGAGGGCGTGGTTCTGCTGCCGAGCTGGCTTTCCAGGAGAGAGGACCGAACAGGAAAGCACTTAATCAGCCAGCCGGAGACCACATGGCTGCTTAGTAGCAGAGCTGGGGTTTGAATCCTGCAGCGAGACGCTGGGTTTGTGCTCTTAACTTGTGTGTAGCGTTAAAGGATAACCGCGGTAGGGCTGGGGGTATAGCTCGGTGGGAAGCACAAGGTCCTGAGTCTGATTCCCGATACCAAAAAATAAACAAATAATTAACAGATGCATAAAGGTATCCAGGTATCACCAGCATGGATTTGTCACTCGAGAGGTGCACAAACTCTCCACCCCAGTCCACCTGCTTCCTGGGGAGAAAGCCCGCTGCAGACATCGCTCTCCGTGTGCAGTGGGAAGATACCGAGCCAGTCTGTCAGGATCCGGGCACTTGAGAGACTGACCACCCCGTTCACTGGCTGCTCGCTTAAATTGGTTGGGTTTCTATTACATCGCTGGAAGCCACTCCAGGGAAAACCACAGAGTTGGTCACCTTTTGGTAAAGCCCCAGGTGACCGACTTAATAGATTTCTGTATAAATAAGGCAGGCAGAGAGGAGGGCACGCTGGCGGGTTCAGGCCACAGGGGAGCTGCTGGCTGACGGCAGACGAGATCCTCCAGGGGCTCTGCAGAGAATAAATAACCCTTGAGCTGGGTTTGCAGGAATTTTTTTCTCTTTTTATAGAGTTACCTGTTCCAACAAATCAGGCTGGACAGGAAATCATGCCTTCACAGGCTCGAATGGAAAATGTTTTCTTACCTGCTCTGGTCTGCTTGCCTGCCTTAGTGTGAAGTTCAGGAGCTGCAGACTTTTACTCCCTGTGTCCCAGGGATTCTTGATAAACAGGTGCTTCCTGAAGCCTGTTCTCATGAATGAAAGGCTCCGAGACCCCCAGCAGGGAAAAGACAGGCTCTTCAATACCTGGTGTTGAAAAAAGTGGATATGTTCCACATAGAAATGAGATTAGACCCCTACCTCACACCGTACACAAACATCAACTCAAAATGGATTCAAGACTTAAACATAAGGCCTGAAACTATGAAACTACTTTAAAAGTACATGGATGAAAAGCTCACAGTGATTTCTTGGCTGTGTCCCCAAAAGCACGGGCAACAGAAGCAAAAGCAGAGAAATGAGATGACATCAAATTCAAAAGCACAGCAAAAGGAACAGTCAACAGGATGAGGAGACAACCTACAGGATGGGAGAAGCCAGCACGGACGCAAATCTGAAGGGGTTCCTGTCCAAAGCACAGAAGGAACTGATTCAAAGCACGACCACGCATCACTCGGTCTACAGATGAGCAGAGGACCTGAACAGACATGTCTGGAAAGACGCACAGAACTGGTTGCCATGTGTATGAAAAGTCCTCCACAGCACTCATCATCAGGGAAAGGAAACTAAAACCACAGTGAGGTATCAGCTCCCACTGTCGGGCCGGCTGCGGTCCAAAGCTCAGTGCTGGCAAAGTGAAAAGTCTGGGCCTGTAGGAGAAGAGGAGAGTGCGGTCACCAGGCCGGGCCGTGTGGGGGAAACCGGAGGTGTTGGTCAGAGCGCGCAAGTCTTCAGTTAGGCGAGAGGAGGGAGCTCAGGGGATCCGTGGGGCGACGCGGGCGCTGTGGTTACTCGGACGCTGGAGCAGCTGAGTGGGTCTGAAGTGTTCTCACCACCAGAAAGCAACCAGCTTGCGGGACAGCGCGAGTGTTACCCCGGCCGGTCCACAAGGCACGCACGGTTCCAAACAGCACATCGCACCCAAAAATATATACCATTTAGTGCTTGGTTACAATTAAATTAACTGCTTTTTTAAAGAAGAGTGAATGGCAGGTGACACGTGCCTCCTCTCTGGGTTAGCAGAGTGGCCATGGTGGTCCCACCCAGGAGAAGGTGACGCTGGTGGGAGAAACCAACTTTTAAAAAGTAAATGAAAGCAATAGTCACGAACTGTGGAAGGTGCCACGGCAGAGATGGCCGAGGCCGGCTGGGAGGTGGGGCCTGGGCAGGAGGGTGGGGAGGCGCGTGGCCACCCTGCTCCGCAGGGCCTTGGCTCCCGGCGGGCTCGGGACTGCAGGAGCGCAGCCTCCAGCCCGGGCCACCCCAGCCTGTGAAGGGTGGGAAGGGGAGGAAGGGGCAGGATCTGGGGCGCAGGTGGGCCCCGCAGGCCGCACCTGTGTGTGAGCAGCTGTCTCTTCAGTGTCCCGGAAGGCGGCAGAGGGTTTTCAGCAGGAGCGTGACATGGTTCAGGTCTAAGTCCTGAGCTCGGCGCGACCTTGGGGAGGAGACCCTGAGGCTCTCACCCTAGACCAGGCCCGAGAGCCACCCCGGACTGAGGACCAGGACCAGGGCGTGGAGAAGCCAGGAGCAGCTTTGAGATTTGGTGCTGAAGCACCGCCCGGCAGAGGGACCTGGGTGTACGAGCTGAGCTGGCCTGAGCGCTTGGTGGACAGGTGCCGATGACCAAGTTGGGTGACTGCACAAGTTGGGGGTATGGGGCAGGGCTTCCTATGAAGCTCCATCCTGGGCCAGCTGAGTCTGGGGGGTTGAGAGGCCTCAGCGCGATGCGGTGGAGTCGGGGTTGGGTGGGGGACACGTGGGCAGGATGGAGGCTCCGGGTCCCACTGAGGGGGGGAGTGGGGTGTCGGGCCCCCAGATGAATCCTGCTCAGCCTTTAGCCAGCTCTGTGACTCAGTCTCCTCATCTGTGGAGTAGGCCTCCAATAGCACTTAGATCGTGGGCTTAGTTAAAACACAGGAAGAGCTTAGAGTCTCAGGCAGCGTCAGTTCCTGTAATGAAGATTATCATCACCATCTTAGCTGCAGTAATTTTCTTGCCATTTTTCTCTTTCTCATTAAAATCAATGACCTCGGGAGCTGGTAAACACTTCTGACACCCCGGAATGGTCTGTGGACAAGCCCATGTGCTCTGGGGGCTCGGGCTCTGTCTCCCTGCCCCGGAGCCCAGCAGTGTGGGGCCCGGTCCACAGGAGGTGCCCCGGAAAGCTCACCGGGCTCAGGAACCTAGCTGGGCTGCAGCAAGGGAAAGACAGAATAAAAAATGCTGCCTCGAGTGAGTCCCTGAAGCAGCAAGGTGATCAGAAGAGGGGACAGGACCCCGGGTTTGTCTGGGCGACAACCACCTGCAGCACCCTGTCCCAAAACGGGGACCCTGACACCTGCTGGCTGGCACCCACACCCGGCTGCAGGTCCAGACGCCACTGCTCCTTTCCCAAAGCCTCCGTGATGCTCGCCCGAGGACCTTGTCCTGGCCCGGCCCGCTTCCCCTGCATCCACCGCAGTCCCTGAAGCCCCTTCCTTAGCCATTTCCAGGGACCCCTGGACTGCGGGTGAGCCCCACCACGGCGCCAGGGCCTCTGCCTCCCTCTGCAGTCAGACGCCTGCACACCCCAGCACCCAGAGTCCAGGCGGCCCGCCTCTCCCCGGCTCCGAGGGGACAGTGGGTCACTCCGACGCAAGTGCGTCCTGTGTGTCCTCTCTTGATTGCTTCACCTTGCCCTCAGCTCGGGAGAGCCAAGCCCTGAGAGCTGGGCCAGGCGGCCCCACAGCGCTGCCCCGCTCTGTGCTCCGTGCTCGAGGCCCAGATGCTCGGGCCTCCTCCAAGGCCAGCCCGGCCGCCTGTCCCCCCCGCTGACACCGGGAGGCGCTCGTCCTGGAGCCCAGCTCTGCGCAGCCCAGTGCCCGCGATGCTTCCACGGTCCCCTCAGGGCTGCAGACAATGCGGCCCTTGGCAGCCTGGCCTGACGCCTGTCCAGAGTCGTGGCCACCCCTCTGGACCCACCTGCCACACACCCGTGCCGGATGCTGTACCGCTAGGTGCCAGGCAGCACGGGATGCCGGTGGGCTAGGAGCTGGTCTGGCCTCCGCCCGCCCCGAGGCCCCCTCGGCCATCCAGCCTTCCGTCTCCTGCCCAGATCCTGGCCAGATGTGAACTTGGTTCTTCCAGGGACAGAAGGGAGGCCGTCCCTCTCCGCCCCCAGCCTTGGCAGCCAGGTCTGGGGAGCAGGCACCGCGAGGGAGGAGAAAGGGTTCCCACATGGGCCCCGTCCCCAGATCACCATCCTCACTTGGTCCCCCATCGCATCCGCCTGCCCCTGGGGCCCCCTCGCCCACCCTCCTGCCTGCCGAGGAGTGGCTGCCACTTGGGGCGCCCACGCCAGCGTGAAGGTGAGCGCAAAGGGTGCCGGGGCCTGTCTGTCCAGGTCCTGCCCCAGAAATACAGCCCCGCTTTGTGGCGACCCCGAGGGTGCTCCTGTCTGTCTTCACACCTGGCTCCTACCGGCCCTGCCCAGGGCGCTTCTGCCCCACCCACCCCGTCTCCTGTCCCCTGATCCGAGACTCAGCTCCCCTGAGCCCCTGCTGGACACCCCCGCTGCGTGCAGCCGCCTCCCCATACTCCCACAATGCATCTGCTCATTAACCATGCACTTCCAGCCCTCAGTCCTTGCTTTTGTTTCTCCTTTGTGGCACCGGGGATCAAACTTACAACCTCGCGCCTGCCAGACAGGCGCTTAAGCCACTGAGCCAAACTCCCAGCCCTGGTTTTTTGAGGCAGGGTCGCACTATATAGCTCAGGCCGGCCTTGCACTCACGTTGTAGCCCAAGCTGGCCTTGAACTCACAACGCTCCACCTACCTCAGCCTCCCGAGTGCTGGGATTAAAGGCGTGCGCCACCACGCCTGGCTGTCCTTGCTTTTGCCCTGTGATTTTTCTTTGTAGTGTGGGAGACTGAACCCAGGCCCTGCCCACTGAGCATCCCGGCCCTTTTTTATTGTTTACTCTTGCTAAGTGACTAAGTAGCCCAGGCTGGACTCAAACTTCCTACCCTCCTGCCTCAGCCTCCCTGAGTGCCGGGGTGACACCCTGTTTGCCACATGGATTTAAGACAACGTGTGCTTGCCAACGGGTGAAGGGGCACGCAGTAGGCGCTGCCCTTGGGGGCGGAGACGCAGCTGGCACACAGGCCCCTCCCGGTGCACGGCAGACCGTGGCCCGGGGCCCCGTGCTGGGTCTGATCCGCGTGGTGAGGGGCAGTGGTCCCCCTTAGCACACTGGCTGCTTGGAGTCAGCGTGTGCTCACGTGACGCGTGGAGCGGAGCACCTGACCTGTGCCAGTGTCTGTCGCCCAGTCGCCATCCGGTGCGCAGCCCGGGGTGTCACAGCCTGCGAAGGGGCCGGGCCACAGTGGCTATGCAGGACACGGGACACAGGGCCCCCAGGGGCAGTGGTTCTCTTGGGAGCCTGGGAACTGGCGGGGGACGAGAAAGCAAACACACAGAACGCGCTGGCCCGGAAGTTCCCGCACGCCCTGACGGTCCATCCCTCCCCAGGGCCGATGACTGCTTCTGCGCCTCCCGGAAGCTGGACGCAGTGGCCATCGAAGCCAAGTTCAAGCAGGACCTGGGCTTCCGGATGCTGAACTGCGGGCGGACAGACCTGGTGAAGCAGGCGGTGTCCCTGCTGGGGCCGGACGGCATCAACACCATGAGTGAACAGGTACAGCCCCAGCTGCCCGGCCCGTGCTGCCCGGCGCGCCCTCTGCTGGCCATCCAGGGGGCTTTCCTTCTTCCTTTAAGACTGTTCTCAGTTTTCATTCTTAAAATATAAAAATACTCTTGTCCATCTTTATAGAAGTAGCACATGATCACTGCAGCTGAAATGGAAGTGAGAAAAATAGATCTTTTTCAGAAAGGAGATAATGCCCCAAGGCAGATGACCACTGTGTGTATTTAGGGCACCTCCAGGGCATCCTTTTCTGCACGGGACGTGTCCAGGCTGAGTCTACTGGGCTTTGAGACATGGGGGTCAGTTTGGGGACCCCAGGAGGCATCTCAGAGATAGGCAGCTTCACCCCAGATCCTAAAACTGATGCAGGCAGGGGTGCTGGTGTCCACCCAGCAGGGCCGCCCCTGGGGGCGGAGGGGCAGAGCCGGGGGCTGCACTGAGGTCCCAGAGGAAGGTCACGAGGGCGGATGGGCCGCTTGCGTGAGTCCCAGAGGGGAATAGGTACTGTTTACTTAGGTCGAGTAATTTTCTCGAGTTGCATCAGGAGCCCCAATTCACACACACGAGCACACACACGTTTATGGTATGCTTTACAATCCTAGGATGTATTATACCTTGTCTTCTCCAGTATTTTACACAAAAGCCAGTTTGCAATCGTGTTGAATACTCTTTAAAAATCCTTTCTAATGACTGCCTGTAGCAGTCATGTGGTTTAGCCGTGCATTCGTGAGCCATAGCGCAGTTGCTGGATATTTCAGTTCTAATTATTTCCGCTAATAATGCCAGGCCGAACTAACTCAGGAGGCTTTGCTCGAGGCTCCGACTGTTTCCCCAGGGGAGCGTCGCGGTGGAGGTGGCCGCTCCGAGGGTCGCAGTCGTCAGCCCCTTGCCGGGGCTGTCTCTGCGCGGCCTCTCCAGCCCGTCCGTGTCTCCCGCCTGCTTCTCAGCGGGGCGGCACTGCTTTGCTCGTTCACCCGGAAGAGCTCTTTATGTATTTTGCCATAATGTGACAAATACTTCTCCGTTTATTGTTTACCTTGGGATTTTGTTTGTCATGTTTCCCGTTTCGCATCCTAAACGCTAGAATCATTTTCCTTCCTGATTCCTTGCATGGCCTCTCCGACTGGAACGAGATCCAGAGGTCAGGTAGACACCATTTATTGGTTGTAAGTTTTTCCAGAGCTCTCTGAACTAAGTGATCTTGGTGGGTGCTGTGAGATAAGGCTCTCGCTTGTTTACCCAAGGAGCTGCCTTCTCGATGCTGCTGATTGGGGCGCCATCCCGCCTCCTGTTGGCCGCGGGGCACATTTAGAATGAGCTTTTCCCGAAAGCCGTTCCTCCTTCGCTCGCCTCCTGCTGGTAAATGACTGTCAAGCCGGATGTCGGTGACAGGGGCATCACAGGCTCAGAGGCGTCCAGTCACCCCGATGCCGACCGGCAGCTTCCGCAGAGCCAGAGAGCGCTCGTTACATTGTGAGCGAGAAAATGTCAAAGAAACCGTGTTCACCAGTGAGATGGCTTGGGGCTGACTCCGCAGAACCCAGAAACCCCCCGAGAGCCCTAGGTTGAAATCAGCCACTTGTTTTCACAAACAGCACAAGTCCCTTCTTCCCTGGAACAGACGAGCGGACGAAAGCCCTCGACTCGAGCACAGCGAAGTGCCCGCAGCAGCGTGAGCTCCCTGCTCCCTCGCCAGGGTCTCCGGAGCCTGGGGGCTGTGGCCCATGAGCCGCTGGATCTCGGGCACACGAGCAGCCCCCGACAGCCCTAGGACGTTCCCTTTGTGTTTGTTGACTGGCCACCGCCACCTTGTAAATGCTGTCCGTTCTCTGGTTTAACTCACCGCAGGGAATGACCCCCCTGATGTACGCCTGCGTCCGTGGGGACGAGGCGATGGTTCAGATGCTGCTGGACGCCGGAGCTGACCTGAATGTGGAGGTGAGGGCCACAGGGCCACAGGGCCCCGGCGAGCCAGGAGAGGGGGGCTGGCCTCGCGGGCTACCACCGCGGAAGTGCTCGGACAGAGGGGCCGTTCCTCACCCGCCCGGTGGCCGAGGTCCTGGCCAGATGGTCTTGTCCATCCCAAGGCCCCGGCTGGCCAACTCCAAGGAGCTGCCTCCACAGGGTCACAATGAGGGCAGCCCCGTCCTCGCGGATGGCCCTGTTGTTGCTGCCCTGGCTGCCCCAGCTGCCCCAGCTGCCCCCTGTTCATTCTGGGATCTGGGCAGAGAGCTCCCTGAGCTGCCAGCCTGTCCGCTCTGCCTGACCAAAGCAGAGGACAGCAGGCCCGGTGCCCTGAACCGAGGTACCCAGCCCCCCAGGTCCCCCACCAGATCTGAATGGGCTCACCTTACTGGCTGAGCCCGCAAATCTTAAAGCTGATCCCCAGCTTCCTCAGGGAACCCTGTGTGGCCCCACCCACAGGCTTTGGAACTGAACGGACTGGGGGTGACTTGCTTTGGAGCTTGGCCGACCAGTGACCTTCTGTCCCATCTGCGAGATGGGGGCCCCATGGCACCGTGGCACAGTTGCCGGAGGACAGACAGAGAGCCCAGCACGGGCTCGGGGCTCCGCTAGGATTAGTCGGTCCGCCTCCTCCCGGGGCTGGGAACTGGGGGGGCCACGTTCTTTGCGGCTTCCTAAGACCTCAGGCACCCGGACGCTGGCACTCTCAGCCTTCAGCCCGCGATGTCGGGAAACCTTTTAAGTCCAAACTCAGGTGCCCCTGCAGTCTCTGTACTGTGCTTTTTTTTTTTTAAATTAGCTTTGTGTTCATCTGAGGAACGCACACAGCAGAAGCAGACTGAGATTTAGATCCACACCCCTCTGGGGATTTTCTTCCCCTTACCGAGGCTCGGGTGTGGGTCCGGGTGAGGTTCTCCTGACTGCCCAGCAGCCCATCCACGGCCTAGCAGGCTCCACACGGCCCAGGAGCACCCCGGAGCAGGGCATGAGTGGCTTCCAGCCTCTGGGACCCCACACAGGTCCCACCGGCCTCTCCTGGCCCCTCTCTGAGAGCCCAGAGCCAGGTGGCTCCGCCCTGATGTGTCCCACGCTCCCAGTGACGGGTGGGACCTCGACCACCAGGAAGCCAGCAAAGGGATGGGGAAAGGCTGGAGAGCGCGGCGTGCAGCTGCGACACCCCTTCCCCCGGGTCTGATGGTCTGGCCCGGAGCGAGAGCTCGGAGGGGTGCCCATTGCCGGGGCGCCGTCCCTGACAGCCTCCCGGAACAGCGAGGACAGCTTGGTAGGGACCCAGCCAGAGCTACCGCATGCCCTGTAGCAGCAGGGGAAGGGGAGAGGCCGAGGAGGGCTCCCTGTGACCCCGTCACTGCTCGTCCCAGGGCGAGACCCGCAGCCACCCCTGCGGGGCACAGGGGACGAGGGTCACAGGGGCATTTCTCCCTGGCCCCCGCTGGACAGAATCTACAAACCAGGCCTCCGCCAGCCGACCTTCAGGGGTGGCTTCCAGCTCTGTTCTTACACAGGCAGGCAGGACCACGGCCAGCTCTGGTGACCAGGCTTTGGGGTGTCCACAGGGGAGGCCCCCAATTCCCAGCACTGCCTGGAAGCCCTGCTCTGTCTCCAGCCCGCCTGTGCAGCCCCAGAGGGGTCGGATTTGCTCACCAAGTGTTGCGAAGGTCACGTTTTGAAAATAACCTCGTTTGTTTGTAGGTTGTCAGTGCTCCTCATAAATACCCGTCCGTCCACCCCGAGACCCGCCACTGGACGGCTCTGACTTTTGCCGTGGTGCACGGACATATTCCTGTAGTTCAGGTAGTAACGCGCTGCCCTCCACACCCACCTCTCGTTGCACCTCTTGGGTGCACATCTACACGTCTCCCAGCATGCATCTTCCCTGAGACTTTCATATTGGTTAACTGCAAGTAAATGGAGGAAATTCACATCCACATCTGTGGGTTAAAGCATGCTACGTAATGATCTGTTTGGCCCAGCTTTAACCAATATGAAATCATCGTGGCCCCACACAGCCTCGCAGAGGGCACCCTGAGACACTCTTCCTGGTCGCCCTGGGGTGGGGCCTCGGTTGTTACTCTGTGGATTTGCTTGCATTGCCTGTTGTCACGTGAACAGCAGACCTGTCCCCTGGCGGGGACTCTTGGAGCCGCCCTGAGGTCAGACCTGTGTCTCATGGCATTGAGGGGTTTCCAGCCGTGGGGAGCAGCACCCAGAGGACAAGGGGGTGTTTCCAGACAGTGTTGGTTTGGGCCCTGCTTCGTGAGGCTCGGATCCAGGAGCGCTGGGGCCGGGCCTTGGCACGTGCTCTGGTGAGGTGAGGAGCCCACACCCGAGGTCTCCTCGCACTTGGCTGGCTGACGCCCAGGGAGTCGCTCTCCGGAGTATCCGGCACTGTGGCTGGTCTGGTTCGTGGGAACAGCGGGATCAGGGAGTGAGTCTGGCCGTGCCTGGCCCCCAGGGGGTGCCGCCGAGCCTGCCCCCAATCTACGGCCCAGGCCTCGAAATTCTCTGCTATGTTCGGGGATGCCTGGTGGGGTTGGAACCTCACGGGAGCCCTGTTTCCTGGGTAACAGGGATTCCAAGGACAGGTCCAAAGTGACGTTCCTGGAGGGGAGACTGCGGCAGGTCAGCCTGGAGGCAGGTGGCTTCCGGCCATAGAATGCCACTCCCAGTCCCCTCCCAGGAGATGAGTCTAAGAAGGAAGTGATAGGTGCTAATGTGGGGACAGAGACCCCACAAACGCCTGACTACATCAGGAATGGGAACAGCGACTTGAAAGCCAGGCCGCCTCTCCTGCACGGTGCCGCCCATCTCGGAGGACCTGGAGGGCCGCCTGGCTGTGCCCCGCGTCTCTCAGGCGTGCGCTGGAAGAGGGTGGCGTGGACGGGGTCTGCTGCCTTTCAGAGGCTTGGGTGCTGTCTCGCACTGAAAGAGATCCTGAGAGGCAAAGTTTCCTTCACTCCCGGCAGGGCACTCGGGGGCCTGGAAGGGGCTCTGCCCTGGGCACCAGGGGTGTCGCCAGAGGCCTTCAGAACTCCAGAGCTTGGGGCTGCAAGGGGCCCCTGCCCCGCCCTGACCGGGAGTGGGAGTGCCTGGCCCCCTGGCACCCGGGACTTCCGGCTACTGTTGAAGCTTTCGGTGCACTGCAGACGCCGAGCTCTTTCTGAGCTGTGGTGTAGGAGCTCGGGGTAGGCAGACAGCAGCCTCCGGACCACCGCTCCATCGTGTGGACCGCACCGTGGCCGTCCAGGGCTCCAGAGGGCAGGGGTGGCCCCCCACTCGTCCTCCAGCCCGGGGCACGTGGTCGCGGCCCAAGGGGGGCAGTGTGGTCCCGAAGCGTCTCAATGGCCCCTCTTCCCCCCAGCTGCTCCTGGACGCCGGGGCCAAGGTGGAGGGCTCGGTGGAGCACGGCGAGGAGAACTACTCCGAGACGCCCCTGCAGCTGGCGGCCGCCGTGGGTAAGCCGCTGTCCCCGCCTGAGCTCCTGCATGTGCCTGCGACGCTGTGCTGCTCCGACCCCTCACGCGCCACCCTCTCTGGGCTTGCAGGAAACTTTGAGCTGGTTAGCTTGCTGCTGGAGCGCGGTGCAGACCCCCTGATAGGAACCACGTACAGGAACGGGATTTCCACCACCCCCCAGGGGGACATGAACTCATTCAGCCAGGCCGCGGCCCACGGACACAGGTAGGCTAGGCTGGCCGCGCGGGGCTTGTTAAAGATGCAGATTCCCAGGCCTACCAGACTGTCCTCTCCCGTGACTCTGCCTGCCAGGCAGCACGTGTCCACGCAGACTGCCGGCCACGCGCAGCCGTGTTAGTGTGGGGCGTCACCTGTGCCAGGCAGCAGAGGTGAGAGGATTCCACACAGAGGACACCCAAGCACCTCATGCCCCCATTTCCCTACCGGGTTTGCTTCGGGCCCCGCACGCATCACATTTCATTCACATCTCCCCAGGGAAAGCCCAGTCAAGCTAAGAGTCAAAAGGGCGGAAAGCTCTAGAATCTTCTGGAAATGACCAAGCCCCAAGCTGCCCTCAGCCAACAAAGCCGGCCCTGCCCGCCCCCCTATCCATCCCCAAACTGTGTCGTGCGGGGTCAGGCCCCTGAAGCTGCCGCCGCAGAGCTGGCCTGTCATCCCTGGTGCCCTGCCACGCCCCTGCCCCGCCAGCCACCTGCATCTCTGAGCGTCTTCCTCTCGGGTTTGTGATTGACAGGAATGTGTTCCGCAAACTGCTGGCTCAGCCAGAGAAGGAGAAGAGTGACATCTTGTCCCTGGAGGAGATTCTGGCCGAGGGCACTGACCTGGCGGACACTGCCCCGCCCGCCCTGTGTGCCAGCCGCAACAGCAAGGCCAAGCTGAGGGCCCTGAGGGAGGCCATGTACCACAGCGCCGAGCACGGCTACGTGGATGTCACCATTGACATCAGGAGCATAGGTCGGTGCGGGGACCCCTGCCAGGGTAGAGCAGCCTCCCGCCTCTCTCTGTCTCTGTCTCTGCCAGTCTGTGTCACACACACGCACACGCACGCACACACACACACACCCCACAAAGGGCCCAGGGAGCTTCTGCCTCGCTGGCCGGAGTAGAAACACGGTCCCCTGTCCCCACACAGCAGCCCCTGTCACCTCCCAAACCCGGGACGCTGGCTCTGAATTCCACCCCGGGGCTGCCCACCACAGCTCCAGGCTCTGCCCCGGGGCTGCTGATGGGGTCTGGACAGAGAGGCCGGAAATCTCTATGTTTAACATTCCCCCGGGCTCCAGGTGGTGGGGAGCCGCGGCCTGGGGTGCCCTGCGGCAGGCCAGCCTGGAGCCCCGTGGCTGTAGCCGGGCCTGGGCAGCGGCTGTCCCCCTGGGTGGCTGTCCGGGGCGTGTTCCTGTCAGGACGGTGGTGAGATGAGTTCGCTGCGTTTCCCCACGAGGGGCAGACGCCGCCAGAAGTGCAGGTGGTGGGGGGCGCTGCAGAGGCCGTGAGCCCCACCGGGGTGGGAGACGGCGAGGTCAGCTGTGGGACCCTGACGCAGAGGAGACTGGCCCTCCCCCGAGCTGCTCCCCCCCACCCCGAGCGGCAGCCCCCGAGACGCGTGTGCATGGGGTGGGACCCCCGCAGTCCAGGCGCTGAGTCCCGGCCCGGCTTCTGCTCGTCCTGGCTGTGCCCTGCACATCCGCCGCTGGGTCTCATCACCTGGCGACGCCCGGCGGGGGCTGACTCACGGATTCGAACCCGTCCCCCCCAGGTGTGCCCTGGACGCTGCACACGTGGCTCGAGTCCCTGCGTGTCGCCTTCCAGCAGCACCGCCGGCCGCTCATCCAGTGCTTGCTCAAGGAGTTCAAGACCATCCAGGAGGAGGAGTACACGGAGGAGCTCATCACCCAGGGCCTGCCGCTCATGTTCGAGATCCTGAAAGCCAGCAAGGTAGGGCGGCGGTGGGGGCCCTCGGCTCAGCGGTGCACACCCCCGGCCTGCGCTGCCCCCTGGGACGGCCCCGGTGTCACCGCCGCATCCCGAGGCTCAGGCACCACGCAGGCCGTTAGGGGTCTCAGACACCAAGGTCCGCACGGGGGCTGGGAGACACGGGTGCCACGTGTGTGCCCCACAGCACCCTCGGGCATAGAGAGCATCGCCTGGTGCCCACTGGGAGAGGCAGCTATTGGGCCCAGCAGGAGGAGGGTGCAGCTCTCTGGAGACCCAGCATGCAGACCCCGCTGGGGCCTCTGGGCGGAGCCCTGCAGGGAGGGAGGGAGGAGCGATCCCCGTCCTGGGCTCACCCAGCCGACCTCCACGCCTGGCAGCAGGGAGTTCTGCAGCTGCCGTGAGCTTTGGCCTGGCCCATGGGCCGCTGGGATGTTTGTTCTTAAAAATGGCTCTGGGCTGGGCCGGGAACTTTAGCTCAGTGGCACAAGCGTTTGCCTGGCAAGTGTGAGGTCATGAGTTCAATTCCTGGTACCCAAAAAAAAAAAAAAAAAAAAAAAAACACAGCTCTGGGCTGGGCATAGTGGCTTACATCTGCCATCCCAGCCCTCGAAAGACTGAGGCAGGAAAGTTGCCGTGGGTTTGAGGCCAGCCTGGGCTACACAGTGAGCTCAAGGCCACCCTCAACTGCGTTGTGACTCAAAAACAAAACCAAACCAAAGGAAACATCCTGGGGTCCCTCGCGCGGCAGTGCTGTTCAGGCCCCGCCACAGGCCATGCGGGCGGATGGGGAGACGCAGACTGGGCAGCGCTGACCTGCTGGGCCCCCCTGGCCACTCGGGCCCACAGCTCAGGGCCAAGCAGCTGTGGCAAAGGCCTCGGCATCGGGACCCTCAGAAGCGGAGGACCTGGGGGCTGTGGGGCCGGGGCTGAAGCCTCGCCTGCGCAGGGCTCCTTGGCGGGCGCGGGGCGCTTCACTAGGCTTCTGCTTGCTGGAGCTGGGACGCAAACTGTGACGACCTCCGTGGGCTGTGGGTTGCGGGGAGCGTGTGACGAGGGGTGCCCTCGAGCCCACGAAGGGACCCAGCCCGGAGAGGCCACCCTCTCGGTGTCTGTTCTGAGGCCTCACCAGGGCAGCTCTTTGGGGATCCCCTTTGGGGAGGCTTCACAGCAGTGTGTGGGCCTCGGGAGGAAGTCGCCCTCCCGTGGCTCAGGCCTGGACCCAGGCCGTGCAGGCTGTCGGAGGTCCGGGCTCCTTCGGTGGCCCCAGCTTCCCTCCAGAGCTGCCCCAGGGCCTCCGCTGGCAGCAGGGCAGTGAGTCTCCAGGCCCGGGTCCCCGTCCCTTCCGCCCCCTCTTCTGCCTGACTTTGAGGGTTCAGGTGATTACGCTGAGGTCACCCTGGTTCCATGCTGAGCTTCCTATTTGAGGTGATCTATTTCATCACTGCCGTGGGCCATGGCTGGGTTGGGGTGAGACTGGCACCCAGAGCTGTCTCTCCCCTCCGCCTTGTGAGGGCAGCGCTGGAGAGCAGCCCTCCCACGCCCGGAGACCCTGCCTGCCGGAACCCCGGCTCTGCGGCCTCCAGAGTGTGGGCCACACCTCTGTGGCCTGCGGGCCGCCCGCCCGGGGGGCTCTGGCGGCTGCCCCGGGGGAGCCTGTTCCTGGGGGGGGCACCTCACGACGTTCCCAGGCCTGGGGACACAGGTGCAAGGTCTCAAGACCCCACCAGCGCCCACCCAAAGGCTGAGACCTCCACTGGCCCCGCAGCCCTTCCTGTCGGCCCCCTCAGTCCGGAACAGGGGGCGGTGGGACGGGCTCCCTGGGCCCCAGCAACCCTGGCACCTGGACTTGGGGCTGCGGCACCCCCAGCTTTTTTATTTTTGGAGAATGTGATTCAACTGATTAGCCCAGATCCAGAAACCCAGCTCACAGGAAAGCTGAGTCAGGAGCGTCTGTCTCGTGAGTGGCGAGTGCGGCCACGGGACGGGATAATCAGCTGCTTCCAGAACTGCAGATTATTGATAAAGTGGAGTTGGGATTAGAAACTTACTTTCTAAGTGCTGGGGCCCTGGTCACAGGCCACTCCTTCTCTCCACAGAACGAGGTGATCGGCCAGCAGCTGTGCGTCATCTTCACACACTGCTACGGGCCCTACCCCATCCCCAAGCTGGCGGAGATCAAGAGGAAGCAGACGTCGCGCTTGGGTGAGAGGCCCCACGGGTCGGCCGCTTGGTGACGGACTCAGTAAAGGCGGGCTTCGAGGGCCAGCGAGGGGGATTACTGACCAGGACCCTGGGAGAGGGCACTGGGGAGGGCAGGGAGGGGCAGCACCTCCCTCTGATTAAAGGGACTCCTGGGGTCACAGGGTGGGCGCTGTCTCCGAAGCTGGTGGCGCCCTCCGCTCAACCAGAGAATATTAACTGAGCATGGACGACTCAGCAGTGCCCGGAGGCAGCTGGGCCGCCAGTTTGCTAAGTGCTATGGAAATCAACCCGGTGGACCTTGGTTATTCCCACTGGCATTTTACAGAAGGGAAACTGAGGCACAGAGCTGCTAACTAATGTGGCCAGGGTCGCCCAGCAGAGCCCGTGCCCTCGGCACCTCCCCACCTGTGTGCCGGACACAGGGGCGGCACGGCCGGGGCAGACAGGGTACAGGTGACGCCCCGGGGACCGCAGGGGACCAGCACATTCGTGTGCGCACGCAGGCCTGGCAGGCTGGAGAGGAGCGAAGGGCCCAGAGGTGACACAGGGTCTCCCAAGCGTCACACAAGGGCAGTTTTCCGGGAGTGACCTGGGTGGGGACAGAGGGGAGCAGCGGCCCCCCGAGAAGCCCGGGCACCCGGAGCCGGGCAGGCCACGTCAGCGCACAGCACAGGAAGGGCGCTCCTGCCGTGAGGGCCTGGGGACCCGCGGGGACAGATGGGAGGACAGGGGCAGGGGATGGGGCGTGGTGACCTGGGAGGGGAGGGCGCCCCGTGGCCCCTGGGCCCATGGCTTGGGTGGCAGGGACGAGAGCACCGCCCAGGGCGCCTGGTGGGCAGAGCCTTCCTCCCGACTCCAGAGCCTGGCTGCAGCCAGCTCGGTGGTGCACGCAGCCACTCCAGGTACTTGTGAGGCTGAGGCAGGAGAATCACAAGCTGGAGACCAGCCCAGGCAACTTAGCAAGACCTAGAGTATAGCTCAGTGACAGAGAGTTCAATCCCCAGTCTTAAAAACCCCCAAACCTCAGGGCGGACACCATGAGAAAGCCTTGAGCCAGCCCTGAAGTGTGCTCTGACGGGTGACAGCACCACGCGCCCCGCCCACCCCCGCCCCCAACTCCTGCTGGGTGGGGTCAGACTCCAGGGTCACAGATACCGTTGGGGACACTCAGGCCCAGCTGGCCGAAGTGACAGGTGAGCAGGAAGAGCCGCGTGTGTGACAAAGCAGGCCACACCGACGTCACCTCTGTGGCCTCAGTTTACCCCACCGCACCGTGGGGTCACGCGGTCTCTGCAGTTCTCACAGGGCTGTGGCCCCAGGAGAGAGGGATGTGGGACGCAGTGGTCAGGTTGCTTTTCCCAGCGGCGTCCACAAGCTTGGGGACGCACAGCCCGGGCCCAGAAAGACGCTGGGTGGGACGGGGGTGCCCCATCACACCGGAGGACCCCTCGGGCTGTGAGAGTCGTGTGTGGCAGGGGCTGAGCCGGTGAGCACCTTCCGCGACAAACTGGACACCGCTCCTGGTCCTGTCCCCTCCCGGGTCCCGCCTCGGGCTCTCGGGCTCGTATCTTCCGCTGACGCCGCCCTTCCCCGCCCTTCCTCACAGACCCCCACTTCCTCAATAACAAGGAGATGTCCGACGTCACTTTCCTGGTGGAAGGCCGGCCGTTCTACGCACACAGAGTGCTGCTCTTCACAGCCTCCCCGAGGTGCGTACCCCACCGCCCGGCCCCGCCGCCTGCCGCTGCCGTCCTGAGGCTCGGTGTCGCTGGTGTTCCTCACTGGACTGGCAGGGCAGCCCCAAAAGCAGGCACCCCTTCTCCGGGCAGACAGCCCCGCACCTGGAGCAGAGCTCTGTGAGCAGTGCATCGATTGGATGTGGGCTCCCTCAGCCTGACCCCTTGTGCGGTGAGCACCCTGAGACTCCACGGGGCAGCCTGAAGGGGCCGCCCGCTGAGTGTCAGGGAAGGGCCCGGCACAAGCTGCCCAGACGCCCGGCCCGGGGCTTCCAGGAAGGCTGCTGGGACCATGCGCCTGGCACCCCTGGTTCCCAGAAGCCCCAAAGCAGACCCAACCCTGGAAGTCTTTGTTTCTGCATGAAAAACTTGCTGTCCCCACGTCGCTCTTGGTGGCGATCGCAGACAAGCTCCAAAGTGCCGGGTGGGCCTAGGACACCAGCCTTTCTCAAAGCTCCCAGTGGTCAGGACTCAGAGACTCACCTCAGCTTCGGCCTGAGCTGCCCCTGCACGACAGAGCTGCCAGCTCCCTCGGGTGGGGTCTCCGCCCTCGGCAGGCACGGGGTTTGGTTGCTGGGCAGGAAATGTTCCTAAAACTCCAAGGCGAGGACTCCCTAGGGCGGCCCCAGGCTGCCGCACACACAGAGCCCCAGACAGCTGCCTGCGTAGTGGAGCAGAGGGAAGCCAGGACCCGAGCTCAGGAAACGGCAACCTCGGGTGGTGGCCCCTGCGCTGGGCGCCCAGTGGTGGCAGGATTTAAAGCCACCACCCTTTGCCACATGCCAGTCTGAGCACCCGTGCAGTGCTGTTCAGATCACAGTCTTTAGCGTGTGAGTTCTCATGATGGCGTCACAGAGGAAGGGTTTACACCGAGAAGTCTGTGAGCTGGGTGCATTATTGCACACCTATAACTCCAGCTGCTCAGGAGGCTGAGGCAGGAGGATTTTGAGTTCCAGGCCTGGGCGATTTAGACCCCATCTCAAAATCAGAAAAAAGATTTTAAGGTTTTGGATGTGGCCCACTGAGAGGCCCTAGTGCAGTCCCAGGACCACAACGAAAAACAGGCAGAAACCCAGCGCTGCCATTGCGGGTCGCAGAGCTGAGGTCTGAGCCGTGGTGGGGAGGTGGGGCTCTGACCGCCCTGTGTGTCGCACGCAGGTTCAAGGCCCTCCTGTCCAGCAAGCCGGCCAACGACGGCACCTGCATAGAGATCGGCTATGTGAAGTACCCCATCTTCCAGGTGAGCCCTGGGGGGAAGGGCCCCTCAATGAGCCGCTTGGAGAAGTCGGGCGGGGTTGGGTGCCCGCTGAGCCGGAGTCTGGGGACAGAGGGTAAGGGCGCCCTCTCCTGGAGACTAGAAGAGTAGCCAGGGTGGCTGCGAGTGTCCTAAGGGTGCCCGCAGAGCGGGGTGCCTAGCACTGTGGCCAGGACATCTGGGGGGCTCCGAGAGGAGGGCTTGGGGCCCAGGTATCAAAGTTTGAGAACTTGGGGCCAAAGAAGGGCAGCGGGCTTGAGAAAGCAAGCTGTTCCAGGAGGGGCTGTCACCAGCCAAGGCCCAGCTTCGGGGTCGGTGCCTTTGTGGAGATGTGGTGACCGCCCTGGGCCGGGGCTCAGGCTGCCTCAGGCCCACAGGGCAGGCTCGGCCAGGTGAGGCAAGGCAGGCCGCAAGCTGGTGGCTCTTCCTTCCTCCACTGACCCGGCCCCCCAGGCCCTGCTGCCCTCGGGCCCCCGCCCTCGCCTTGGAGCCTGCTGAGGACTCTGGGGTTCCCCCGATGGAGGTGCAGTCCTTGGCTGTGGCTGAAACTTGAAAATAAAGAATCCTCACTAGCCACGGTGGCATGTGCTTGTAATCCCAGCCCTCTGGGAGGCTGAGGCAGGAGGATCACAAATTAGAGCCCAGCGTCTTAGTCAAAGCCTGTCTCAATAAATAAATAAATAACAAGGAAAGAAAAGAAAGAAGAATCCTTCTCAAGTAACAAAGAACCAGACGCTCACCCTGCCTCCTGTGTCACATGCTAATCGTCACTGCTGGGCTGGGGTCCCCGGCGGGTCAAGCACAGCCAGGACGTGTCAGGTCGGTGCATCAGGACCACCTGCCATACGGCCCCTCGGGCAGGGCTGGACGAGGACAGAAGTCCCCACGGCACCGCCAGCCGGGCGGAGGGCGCGGGACGGCTGGGCGAGGCTGTGCCCGAAGGCGGCCTGGGCTGTCCTCATGGCACCGGAGACAGAGTGGCCCCCAACCAGCTTTGGGGGAGGGCCCATTCTACGGAGGGGAAAGTGAGGCGGGCGGCTGAGAAGATGGGCCCGAAGCATCGGTCCAGTGGAGGTGATGTGGGGCTCGGTCCCCATCTGCCGGTAGCAAAGCTCAGGACGATGCCTGGGGACCAGGGTCAGAGCATCCCTGCGTCTACCAGGGCCAATGTCCCCACCGGCTGTGCTGCAGAGCTGCCCAGCAGACCCACGTCTCCATCAGGACCCGGCTGGCATCCCTCTCTGCACAGTCGCAAGGGTCCCCGCCCCCGGGCACGAGCAGGAGGCTCCGTAAACACAGGCGCAGGACCTGCCCCAATTTGATGCTGCAGGTGTATGACTCACGCACCTGTGATCTGCCCACTCGGGAGGCTGAGACAGGAGGATCGCAAATTCAAGGCCAGCTGGGCAGGTAGCAAGACTCTATGTCAAAGGAAAATACAGAGGCCCGGGGATGCTCTCAGTAGTAGAGTGCTTGTCTAATGTGCATGTGGCCCTGGGTTCCAGCCCCAGTGCTGCGAAAAACAGCAGTAGGAGAAGAAGAAGATGAAGAGGAGGAAGAGAAACAGAAGAGAGAGCCCAAGTCCTGGTGCAGCTGTGGCAAAGCCGAGGCCAGGCCGGCTCCGAGGCCCCTCTCTGCCCCCCTACTGGGCCCTGGGGTCCTCCCTGTGGTCACCAGCCCTGCAGAGAGCAGCTTGGCCGTGACAGTTTGTGCAGGAACTGGGGACCGAGCAAGAGGCCTGGGAGGAGGCCGAGACTCTCCGCAGATGACTGAGACCCAGGCCTGAGGGCTGCAGTCTCTACCCCCCAGGGCTTCCAGGCCACTCTGTCCCCAGTGGGAAGTGAGATGCGCCCACCCTGGGCACGGGGCCGCCCTGCCAGGAAAAGAAGAAAAGCCTCCTTGGTGGCTTGAAATGGCCCGAGGGCGGCTCTGGAGGCCGACAGGTTTGTACAGGGGGCTGCAGGAGGGCTGCACCTGGCCACCGCCTCCTGCCTCCTCCAGGAAGACCCGGCCCACGGCTTCTCCCCGTCCTGGGAGCCGCCTCGCTGGCAGTCAGGAGCCTGCAACACCCGATTTGAATCCATCAACCCGGGACCCCGTTTCCCGAGACGGGAATCACCGTGTGGCTGGCAAGGCCGTGCTGGGCAGGTGGTGCCTGCCTTGCGGGGAGCGCTGACAGCACGCTGCACCCTCACAGCCTGGGGAGGGGACCCCAGGTCACGGCCCAGGCGCTGCTGGTACCAGGCCGAGCGGGAGGTCGGAGGCTTCTCAGTGCTGCGACCGCTGAGCTACGTCCCCAAGCCAGCGACGGCTGCGTCCACGCCGAGGGAAGAGCGGGGCGGGCGGTCAGAGCGGGAAGGCCGGTGCCGTCCACAGGAGGCGGACAGAGGGAGGGCGGCAGCGGGCGCCGGAAACGGATGTGCGAAACATTGGCGGCAGCGACGCTCAGAGCGGCCAGGAAGCGGGAGCGGCCGGCGCTGTGTGCACCTGGACGTGGCCCGCGTGTGAGTGCACCGTGGACCTCCGTCCCCCATGGGAGGACGCCGGCTGACGCCGAGCGCAGGGCGAGGCCTGGAGACGCCACGCTCTGATGCCGGACGCGGCAGGGCCCGAGCTGGGTGGCTCGCCAGCTGGAAGGACGTGAGGTGCTGGTTTCTCTCCGGGGCCAGCCGTGGCGGGGCAGCGCCGCATCGTGCCGAGCTAGAAAGCAGCGCCGCACCCTTGCACCGGGCGTGTTGTGTTCGATGTCATCGCAGTAAACTCGTAAACAATACAGAAAACGCCACCGCTTTAGACGGTGGCCCGGGAGTGCATGCGGGCGGCCGGCAGCAGGGCAGCCCGAGACCAGGGCCGTGGACGAAGGGCTGGGCCGTCCCACGGCCCCACCAGGTCCCGCTGACCTGCGACAGCTGGCAACACATTCAGTCTTCATCACCACCAGGAGGAGGAGGCACGGTCCCCGATTTACAGATGGTGCCCGAGGCTCTCAGGGCCCGAATCCCAGGGGTCCAGCACGGAAGTGGCAGCCGGGTCCCCTCCAGGTCTTGCTGTCAGCCGCACTCCCATGCCGCTCCCCAACAGCCTGTGGGAGTGGGGGGCACCCACCCGTGCACCTCGCACTGTCCACAGAGCCGGGCTGGCGTGGTCGGCCAGGCCGCCGTAGAGCCAGGCAGGCCACGCTGGTGGACAGGAGAGGGGAACAGGGCCGTCGGGAGAATGTGCACCCCGAAAATGAACGCTCGGCTGTTGTGGCAGGAGGTGACAGCCAGGCCAGACACATCGTGGAGCTTCGTCCCTCTCAGGAGACAGTCGTTGGCAAAGCTCCAGGGCCTCACCGCTGCTGGGACCCATGAGTCCCTCAGCCGCACATCCGGCCTGGGCCGGCGAGCCACATCAGTGGGCGCTGAGACTCTGGCTCCCCGTGGGTCCTGTCCAGTCATCACAAGGACCGTGCTCCCCAGTTGGCCCCTGGGGACTTGAGGCCGGGTGGGCCGTGTCCCTTGAGCAGTCTGACAGGAACCCCACAATTATCGTCCCCATGGGGAAAACAGCCCGAGGCTTGGCATGTGGAGTCAGTTTGTCCATCTGGCCCCGGACGGACCTGGAACCAGGGCTGGAAACCCCGGGGAACTCTGGGGTTCACATGGCCATTGCAGGGCGGGGCTGCGGGGTGGGCGGTGGGCAGCCAGGCTCACCGCGCCTCCTGCCTTCCAGCTGGTCATGCAGTACCTCTACTACGGAGGCCCCGAGTCCCTGCTCATCAAGAACAACGAGATCATGGAGGTGAGGAGCCGGGGGCCCTGTCCCAGCCCTGTGGGGGGCCCTGTAACCCGGTCAGGGGTGACGGACAGCATCTGGGGTCTCCCTGAACACCACCATCCCCCTGGGCATAACAGGCTTACTGGTATCCCTTGGGGAGACCCCATATTAGTGACTTCGGGGGTGCAGGGGCTCCCCGAAAAGTCAGGGGTAGCACAGCGTCATCAGAAAACGACCTCGTCATTTGTGAGAGAACTGCATCCCCAAAACACGTCCGCTCCCCAGTCTCAGGCCACCCTTTCCCCATCGCTGGTGCCACCCACTGCACCCCCCACCGTCCGGTCCACCTCCACCCCCAGCCTCGTCTCTGTGCCCTCTGCCCGAGGCCCAGGGTCCCCGCTCCTTCCTGGACGTGGAAGTCTGATCCGTTTCCCAATCAAAGCTGGGAGCTTTGAGGCTGAAGCCGCAGAGCTGGCCGATGGCCGCGGGCAGGGCGCCTGGCTGTCAGAGACACCCGGGGTCTGTCCACGCCTCAGCCGCGTGACCTTCACAGGTGACATGACCTCTGGGCCTCTGTTTCCTCGCCGGGGCTTCTGGAGGCTGCTGGAAGCATCCTTTTGTGAGGGTGTAGCCAGCCCCGGGAGTCTCCAGCCGGGACCAGGGGACAGGCGGAGGACGAGGACTCCTGTGCAGACAGTTTAGAAATTCCTCCTAAATCTAAATAACACTGTTTTTATGTGACCTGGATGAGGATAGAGCTATGCATCAACCCCCAGCGTGGCATGGACCCCCGCAGGGACTTGGGGATACACCCGCCCCCAGCACCCTTGAGCCCCAGAGTGGGGGTCGGGGCACAGCAGGGGCTGCCCCAGCACGGCCCCCACCCCAGCCATGTTGCACCTCCCTCCCCAAAATCTTGTCACCTCCACACACAGCAGTGTGACCCCAGTGAGGGACCGGGATGTTGGAGGGACAGGTGGCGGAGGAGGGAGACCCAGTGTGAGGGCCTCGGGGGACACGTGTGGGTGAGGGGGACCTCACGTCCGCTTGCTGAGCGACGCCACGCACCCTGATTCCCACACACGTCAGGCATCGTGGTGATCTCCATTCGCCCCTTTACCGCGGTAGCGGTCTGTGCTGACGTCCTCACCCCTGTCGCCTTTAAGAGAGGAGAAAAGATGAACACGGTCCTGCCCAGCCCCGTCCTCCCTGAGCCCCTGAGCGTGCTCTTCCTCGCGGCTGTGCCCCGCGTGGTCGCCGCCCCCTCACGCTCTCGTTGGATTCCAGCTGCTGTCCGCCGCCAAGTTCTTCCAGCTGGACGCCTTGCAGCGACACTGCGAGATCATCTGCGCCAAGAGCATCAACACGGACAACTGTGTGGACATCTACAACCACGCCAAGGTGAGCCGACCCACGGTGCCAGGGCGCTCCTGCAGACCCTGCCACCTCTGTGGCTGCTCCAAGCCACACCTTGAATAGAAGGTTCTAGAACACTGTTTCCCAAAGTGTGATCCCCAGTCCAGCAGCAGCAACAGGGGCACAGTCAGGAGCACAGCCCTGAGCTGTAGAGCGAGACTCTGCTTCAAAAAAACAAATAAAGGGGTCGGGGTTTAGCTCAGCAGCACGAGCACCTGTATGGCACGAACAAGGTCATGAATTCAATCCCTGGCACCAAAAAAAAGAGCAAAAACACAAATAAATAAATAAAGCTTAGCCGGGCGTGGTGGCGCAGGCCTTTAATCCCAGCACTTGGGAGGCTGAGGTAGGCGGAGCGTTGTGAGTTCGAGGCCGGCTTGGGCTACACGCGAGCACAAGGCCGGCCTGAGCTACACAGTGCGACCCTGCCTCAAAAAAACCAGGGCCGGGAGTTTGGCTCAGCAGCTTAAGCGCCTGTCTGGCAGGTGCGAGCCTGTGAGTTCGATCCCCGGTGCCGCAAAAAAATAAATAAATAAATAAATAAAGCTTTTCCAGGCTGCTGCGTTGCTAAGCAGAAGAGTGTTCGTGGAGCATACAGAAGGCTCTGGGTTCACCACACACACGCACAGGCACACAGGTACACACGTGTGTGCACGCACACACACACGCACACTGACGATTACAGCGAAGTCTGGCTCTCTCTGCCCAGGAAAGCAGTCAGCCTGGGGGTCCGCTCTCTGCTCCCCCAGCCACGGCCACTCAGCTCCCTGGGAAGCTGATGCCCATGGTGGCAGGGAGTCGCATTTTATCCCCTTGGGTTCCTAGGCAGCGGTCTGCCCTCGTGGACCCCAGCGGGGACAGGCCAGGCTCCCGCCAGGGTAACGGTCCCCTTCCCCGAGGTCCTCCACCCATCTCTGCCTCCCAGGGCCACTCGGTGTCCAGCACACACATTGTCCTCACGGTACCTACATGGGGACAGGGCCGGCCAGCCACCTCCTGCCCGCTCTGTGCCCAGCTTCCCTGTGCCGGGGTCCACATGCATCCTATTTCAGGCAGATGGTGCTGCAGATTGAGGCTAGTTTATTAAAAGAGGAGCAAAGAAAACAAAAAGCCATTTGGTTTGGAACCCAGGAAATGCAGACATCAGAGGCCTGCAGCTGAGCGCCAAATGCTGGCAGCGTCGCCCTGTTCTTCAGCTGACCGCTGAGATGGCTGACTTACAGATGAGGGCAGCGTGCACACACACACACACACACACCCCTGTGTTCCGCTGAGCTGTCTTCCGCTGGCAAAGCTGTCGGGAGGCCCTGGAGTTTCTGGTGCCCCACCAGGCACATCCGCCTGAGAACACAGGATGAGCTGGTTCTTCTGGTTGGATCTCAGCCAGTGCCAGGAGCCCCGCTGTGGATCCGGGTGGAGAACAGGAGGCAGGAAGCCAGGGGGTTCGTTCCCTGGGGTTTGCCGGCCACCCGTTGTTTCCTAGGAACTGCATTCATCAGAAGATAAGAAACTAGGGAGGCCTGGCCCTACTGCTGAAAAAACAGAAATCATCATCTGGGAAAAGCTCAGCAAACACGTTCTGTGAAAGACCACATCAACTCTGCAGACCATGTGGCTGCTTCCGTACCCACTTAGTTCTGCCTCTGTAGTGGTAACAAATGATGTGGCCATGTTCTAATAAAACTTTATTGACAGAAGCAAGTGGTGGGCCACATTTGGCCTACGGGCCTGCAGTTTGGCAACCTGTGGTCTAGGGGGTGGGAGCTCCAGTTCCTCCTCTGCTGGCTGTTAGCTGTGTGGAGATAGGCGTGGTTGGTCAGGGCCACCGTTCAGTAAATATCTCAAATGCATTGATTGTGCTTGTGCCCCATTTATACTGCCTGTACTGGTGACAGTCACCTACAGAGCCTGTGCTGGTTGTGATAAGGTGGGGAGGGGCGCTGTGGCCACAGAATCTGAGACAGGCAGCTCTTAGCCTGTTTCCCCACCTGTAAAATGAGACCTTCAAGACTGTGCCGCTAAGGTCGGAGGGTCTGGTCCTTCTGTAGCAGGGGTTTGGAGCAGGCGGCCACCTTTCTCGTGTGTGTCACCACTGCTTCCGCTCCCTCTCTGCAGTTCCTCGGGGTCACGGAGCTCTCCGCCTACTGCGAAGGCTACTTCCTCAAAAACATGATGGTCCTCATCGAAAACGAAGCCTTCAAGCAGCTCCTCTATGACAAAAACGGCGAGGGAGCGGGCCAGGATGTGCTCCAGGACTTACAGAGGACGTTGGCCATCAGGATTCAGTCCATCCACCTGTCGTCCTCCAAGGGCTCTGTGGTGTGAGTGTCCAGGGTGCGCAGGTGGCCCAGGGACTCCAGCTGTCCCACTGCACTGGCTGCCCCGACACACACGATCCCACCTGGCGTCTGTGGCTCGGCCACCGAGCGGCCTCCACTGCCTCAGCTGTTCTTGAATCAGTGAGCTCAGCTCCCGCGCGCTCCTGTTGGAACTTGGGGCACAAAGCAGGGTGCAGTGGGTGCGGCACCTCCAGTCCACATGGGGCCACCAAGCCAACTCCAGCCCTGGGGCCATCATCCCCCAGATGGATTGAATTCAGAAGGCTGTTCAGGCTCCTGGCTAAACTAGACCTTGCCGACCCGGAAGCAGTTGCGTCACATGTCTGAGACCTATGCCGACCCAGAAGCAGTGGTGTCACATGCCTGAGACCTCCATAGCTGTGCTGAGCAAGGGTCAAACCTGGTAGCTCATGGATGAGGCTGTTACGCATAATGAGGAAATTATTTGGCCAATTTTTAGGGGTGGGAACTTTTTAAAATTGTTCATACTATAACAACGACAGGGCAGTCTTGTAGTTTAAAATATATTTCTAAAAGCTTAACAGTTCATTTTCAACTGAATTGTGTTTAGGGATCTGTGTTTCAAGGTTCTTTTCTTCTTTTTTAAACAGTAAGTCGCAGGTCCACACTGTGTAAACACGCGGTCAGCAAGTTCTCGCTGATACCCTGGACGAGGTGAAATAATCATGCCTTAGTGACCACGGTTACACAGAAGGGGTGCACTGCCAAACTCTCTCTAGTCCCATAGTTGGAAACCACCTGCATGCTACTTGTGGTTTCGGGGTGAGGATAGGACACCCCACATAACAAAACACGCATCTGCATGAGCCAGAACCTGTACGACATTATGTTTGCGCTTCATTTTTTTGCCAAGGTAAAAATGTCCCATCAGTTCATGCTTAGAAGTCTACCTGGTGACAGTAGCATATCCATTTCTTCTCTAATCACGAATGAACCCGGGATGCTTTTGCAAAGATGTGTTCCTAGATGATGTTGGGGGGAGGGGGGAGCACGTCCAAGAATTTACTCTTAACTCAGAGTTTTTGCTGTATTCGCAGAAGATGTTAATAGTTTGTTACTAGCCAGAGAGAATGACGATGTTAGACTATTTTTCAAGATGAACCATGTATGATAGGAGATACTTTCTGTATTCTGACGGTGTACAGTTAGGTTCTCTATAACAGAAGTCTATATCGACAGGGTTCTGTGTGCCTGTCACATATTATATACATATATATTATATATAAGCTAAAGAGATTGGTGAAGTGCCACAATACTCTAGTCACTTCTGAGTTGCGGCCTTTTTTCTTGTTAATTTGAAACCTAGATACATACAGTTTAAAACTAGGAGAATGACTCTCACCTTTCGGGGTGGCACGGTTTGGTTGGCAAACCCACTCCTCGCATGCCTGTGGGAAGTTGTGCCAGACTCCGGGTTCTGAGGAGCTGCTGTCCACCTGTCCCGCTCGACCCCTGCGCCCTCCGTCAAGTCCTGCTTCACGCGTGGCCCGCGGCCGCCGCCCGTCTGTCCCCAGCACTGGCTCCTCTGTGATGCAGCCATGGGCTTCGCTTCCCGTGGTCATCTGCACCCCTCTTCAGCCGCACGGTCCCCCGAGGAAGGACGTCTCTCCTGCCTGAGAGAGGCGCCACGGCTGTGGCTGTCCCCAGATCAGCCCCACGCGGGTGCCCCCGCCACCGGCCGACTTCTCTGGGAATGTCTGGTGTGCTTTCGGGGCCTCCGGGTTTTGGTTTGTACCTGGGCGACTCCCACTGGGGCTTCTGTCGCGGTTTGGTGTGCTTTCTCGGTCATTAAAGCAGTGATTTCCCACACTGTGCCTCCTTTGTGTGGTGCGAGTGAGCGCCTGCCTTCCCCTCAGCGCCTGTCACCTGGGGGGGGGGGGCGCTACGTGACTCAGCCCATCAGGAAGCTAAAGCCTGCACCATGGTGTTGGCCAACTGCTGGCCCGACAGGCAGCTTTGTCCAGGCTGCTCGGCCTGCCGCGCCTGGACAGGGCCCCCGGGAAGTGCACTGGCACAAGCCTCCCACGTGCCTTCGTTCGCAGCGGGGCCCCGAAGGACTGGGGCTGCCTGAGCAAAGGCCCTTAGCCTCCCCTCCCCCCTGCTTAGCCCACACATGCCACGCCTGAAAGTCCTTGACCAGCGGGCACCAGGTCCCCTGCGGCCACAGGAAGCTGGCAGACGTGGAGGGAACCCCAGTCCCCCAGGGCAGGGCTGGAGGGAGGACCTGGGGCCCTCGGGCGGTTCCGCTGTGGGATCGCAGGTTGCTGTTTCCTGGCGAGCCCGAGGCGAATGTGCAGCTCCTGCTGGGAGCAGGGCCCTCCCCCGGGCTCCAGGCCGCAGGGATAAAAGACTCCTGAAGACTCAGTCTGCAGCACCCCGGGTCTCTGTCTTCAGCATTCGGGGCTCATCCCTCCCAGCCTTGGAGCCTGACGTTTGCCGCGCTGGTCACAGAGGAGGTCACTGAGGTGTCGCTTCCCCTTCCGATGGCGCCTGTGCCGTAGGCCTGGACCCAGCTCTGACCTGAAAACCTTCCTGTCCCCACCGCCGGTGAGCGGGGCACACAGGAGGAGCTCCTCCTCTGGTTCTGGGAAGCGATCTGGTCGCAAGCGCAGCAGCCTCACGGACGGATGAATCCAGGGCCCTGCTTCCTTCTGGGCACTTGGGTTCAGTCAGCCACGGCTCGTGACGGTGCTCTGGGGATGAAGGGAGGGACCCGGCACGGGCGCCCGCTGTTAGTGGCACAGAACAGCCATATCCAAGCTTCTAAGGGCAAGGAGAGGGGCGGAGACTCAGTTTACACCAGGAAAGGAAGGCTCGTTTCTAGAATGTTCCACAACAGCAATTTCTCGGGTTTTACTGCTTCCTGCAAGGACCGTAGAGAAACTCCCCTCCCTGGAGCCTCCCACGGTCAGTAATGAAGAAATGTTTAAGTCAGTGGAAGCCAAGCCCATTGGTTTTCCTTTCCTGGAAATATAATATTCCCTGAGCATTAGGGCTGCAGGGTCTTCCAGGCTCCTGCTGACTCAGGAATGGGGCTCTGTCTCGTGCGACTCCGTCACGCGAGGCTCCTGTGGTGACGCTCTGAGGCCCAGGGCCCCACACCTGGTCCAGCAGGTCCACAGCCACCAGTGCCGACGCTCAGTGCTGGGCTCGCAGCCCACAGTCGTGCCGGGGGAGAATGGTGTCCCAGTGCCCCGATGGCGGCTCAGGACACTGACGTCACTGTCCCATGGAGTCCCAGCCGAGCCCATATCCCATGCAGCACCCGAGGGTGTGGCTGGCATCACCCACCCCGCGCGGCGAGCTCTCCCTGGTGAAAGTACCGTCGCCTCTGTCCCCCGTCCCGAGAGCAGCGCGCGCCTTTGGACAGGGCTGGACGCGGAAGCTGCACCGGGGCCTATTTTTTCACTCTCTTTCAAAATAACTCAGCAGATTCTGAACTTCCTGCTTGGTAGGGAAAAATAGCACCCGTGCTCAGCAATCACGTCGCACTTTGGTTGCCATCTGTGACGAGGTGGTCAGACAGCGGTGCCCCACGAAGGGACAGAGCTCCCTGTTCCGCTCGGAATCCGGAAGCTGGCCCCTGGGCGTGAATGCGCGGTGACGGGATGCCCGACCCCAGCCCTGAGCGGCTGCTGCTTTCGGATGAGTTCTGACTTCAGCGCCACCTCGGACCTCCGGGATGGGAGCTGCACAGAGCAGGGGCGGTGTGACGGAGGCTGTGTGCTTCCCGCCATCTGCCGCGCGGAGACCTTGGCCAGGCCTCACCCCACCCTGGCCGGCTTCCTCAGCTCCCAGCTGGTGCCCTGGCCCTGGGGCTGCTGCGCTCCCCTCTCGGCACTTACACGCTGGCTCAGAGGAGTGGACCGCAGCACTGTGACCGCGTTCAGAGACTTCCGGAAAGGGCCACAGCGAGCAGTGAGGGCCTCAGTGCCCCAGGCTCCCAGCGGGGTGAGCTTCCCCCGCTGCTTTATTCCGAAGACTGCGTCTCAGGAGAGCGTGGCCACGCACGGCCATCTCCTGCTCCCCAGCGGAGACGCCTCGCGTGAGCCAGCTGCGGCATCAGCACCAGAAGCGGACGCAGTACAGCCGGGCGCAGCCGTCCACGCCTGTCATCCCAGCGATTCGGAGGCTGAGGTAGGAGGATCACAGGTGCCAGGTCCACCTCAAACCATCTCAAAATAACCAAAACAAAACGAAACTGGACATTGATGCAACGTGTGTGTTTAGAGTTGTGATGTCATGTGCAGGTTTGGGTGAACACCATCACGGTCTCCATGCCACAGCCACAAAGATCTGCCTGGGGCGCCCCTCCCGGGCAGCTCTGCCCTTTCCTCCAGCTGCTGTGTCCCCAAGCCCTGGCAGCCATTCATCTGTTTGTCATTGCTATAGTGTTGTCATTTTGAAGATGTTATACAAATGCGGGTCTTTCAAGACCAATGTCAGCTGCTTCCTGTCACTCTGACAAAACACCTGAGAAACGCAGGGGTGAAAAGGGTTATCTTGGCTCACGGTTTCGGGGTGTTGGTCCATGGTCAGTTGCCTCTGCAGTTTTTTTCGCCTGTGTGAAGCAGAAACATCATGGGGAAAGCAAAGCTGCTCTGCTCGAGGCAGCCGGAAGCAGAGAGAGAGCCAGAGAGGAAGGTCACACCCTTCAACCAAGCCCCCCTCCGAATCACCCACTCAGCCGTAAGTCCTCCACGGATTTGTCTGTCCACGAGGCTGCGACAGGATCGCTTCCCAAGAGCTCGCTGCTGGCCTTTGGGAACATTTAGATCCAAACCCTAACAAGATCCTTCCAAGGGTGCCACAGGTACCAAGTGCACATTCTTTTTTATTGCAGTAGTATTAGTGTCCCTGAGGGGTGTGTGTGTGTGTGTGTGTCTGTCTGTCTGTCTCCCCTCCCTCTCCCTCTCAGTGTGTGTGGAACCCAAGCCCCAGGCTGCTGGACAAGCTCGGGTCCACTGAGGGACAGCACAGCACAGGCTGGGAAGGGCGCGGTAAGACCTTGCCCTCAGGCACCGCTTCTGTCTGCTGGGTCCTGGCCCCGGGCTCCTCGCCCCATGGCGCAGCTTAGAAGGAGCTGCTGGGCTGAGGTTGGGCCCCCGGCTCCTGCCCTGCCTGCTCTGACCGGTGCTGGGCCGCAGTGAGGCTGGCCCAGCAGGTGGGGCAGGGGCTCCTGGGCCGGGCCACGCTGAACAGCAGGCTCTGAGGATGGTTACTCGCCAGAACGCGCCCAGAGTCGGTCAGGAATTTGTCCCTTCCCCAAGCCACAGAGACGTCTCAGTGACCTCAGAAACTCAGCGGGGCTGGGCATGGTGGCACACGCCTTTAATCCCAGCACTCGGGAGGCTGAAGTAGGAGGAGCGTTGTGAGTTCAAGGCTGGCTCAGGCTACAACTCGAGCACAAGGCCAGCCTGAGCTACATAGTGCGACCCTGCCTCAAAAAACCAGGGCTGGGAGTTTGGCTCAGTGGCTTAAGCACCTGGCTTGCAGGTGTGAGGCTGTGAGTTCAATCCCTAGTGCTGCAAAAAAAAAAAAAAGAAAGAAACTCACGGGGACCACCAAGGGGCGCAGCAGCCACAGCCTGCAGAGCCCTTCTTCAGAGCCAGGCTCTGGGCTCGGCTCTGAACCCGCCTCTTGCGCAGGCGTCTGTCCATCTGTCCGCTCCTCGCCGATGGGGAGGGGACAGCAAGGGTGGAGGCTCCTGTTGGCTTCAGGTCTGTGCCGGGAGGCAGCTCTCACAGATGCCCCGGGGTGACAGGGGTGCGGCCCCGGAGAGTGGAGCCAAATCTTGGTCCCCACCACGTTCCCGTCAGGACCCGGGGAGCGGAACCCGATGACCATGAGGCCGGGGCTAGTGCCCCGGGCCCCAGGGCGGGGCAGAGCCTGCGACGTCACGTTGGCGGGTGGCGGCATCTGCTCCACACCCTCACCGGCTGAACCTCACAGGAGTCGCTGGAGTCGCTTACGCATCAAAGGCCTGGGTGAGACGTGGAGAAAGCACAGGCCATTGGCTGTTGAACAGGCAATGAAGTCTGTTTTTCTAGAAATTCCTTGAGCCAGGGAATGAAGCCCTGTCCCCAGAATGGGAGGGTTTCTGTGGACCAATGAGTTTAATGTTCCTAGCTGTGAGGTTCAGTTGCCTAGAAGAGTGACGTCAGCCATGGGCTGCGTTCACGGAAGCACGGTTGCTAGAACGAGGCAGGTGATGGTTCCTCACTGCGCACGGAGTGGCCTCTGCTGGGGTTGCGCGTGCAGCTCAAGACCTGCTCCAGGCATGGCTCCCAGCAGGAAGCAACCCTGGCTAAGTGAAAAGAAAGGGGGGATTTACCCAAAGATATCGAGGACCAGCACCACTGCTGAGAGGGGTCGGGAAGGCACTAAAGCCACGTCCTGGAGGAATTACTTACAAACCATGAGGCCACTGTGGTCACTGCTGCCACCAGAGCTGCAGAGGCGGCCACGAATGACGGCAGTCTGTGTGTCCCGGGGCCCTGCTGTCAACAGCTGCGCCTGTATTGGGGGCCCCACCCGCCCTGCAAGCTGGAGGCCCAGGCCTGGCGCAGCACAAGCTCTGTATCCTCCAGGGCTCCCCAGAATGAGCTGACCTGCCGGAGCCCAGCAGCACCACGTCCTCAGTCTGGGAGCCGCTGTAGACAGCAGGACCACATGCACAGCAGATGTCCCCTGTGCGCCATGAAGTCGCCGATTGCTGCAGCCTCCTCCGGAGGAGCTGGAGGGACAGTGAAGGGACCCGGCTGTCCGCCCGCTGGGGAGAAGGCGCGGGTGACCAGCCCTGGACCTGCTGGGGGGAGGAATCGAGCCGTCTCAGCGCCGCCTCCTCCGGGAGCCTGGTTTCACCAAATTTAAGTGAGAACCGCTCGCCAACAGAGCAAAGCCTTCCCAAGGCCCGTGAGGGGCAGCGAGGCCCCCAGCCCAGGAAGCGCTTAAGAAAACACAGGCCAGACCGCCTGCCTGGTAGAGGTTCAAACAATGAAGGGTGGAGGACGGAAAGGCCCCGCACAGCATCAGGACCAGCCGTGCACTCCTGAAATAAATCACCCTCCGGCCTCAGAGAGCGGCATCGATCTTGATGGCTCGCACGTCGAGTCCTTAATGACTTCCTGGCCCTCATTTCTCCCTTTCCCCGGACGCATTTTATTACAGCCCGCCGCCCTATCCATCCTCATCAGGTTAGGGAGGCAGCAGATCAATCTGCTATTCCGGCTTCGCTCCTACAGAAGGAAGAGAAATGGGCTGCAGACCCTCACTGCCGGGGAGGAAAGGGGCAGCCAGCAGTTCTGTCACTGAAAAATGGGGCTTCTCTCTGGACGGGAAGAAAATGGATTTCAGGAAGTGCGCCCAGCTGGGAAGGGCGTCCGCACATCGACCTTTCTGGGGTGCATCAGACCCTGCGCTCAGGGAGGAAACCTGAGTTGTGCCTCAGCTTGGCACAAGGGCCGGGTCTTGAGGTCCTCGCTGGCCTCGGTCTTCGTACTCCAGAAGGGGGGCATTGCAGTGCGGACAGTGGGGGACAGAGGCTCCCTTCTAGCAAGGTGGGCGGTACACAGCCGGGCCCATGGGGAGCAGCGTGGGGGCGGGGGTTCAGGCCCTGGTGCTGCAGCCCCAGTCCCGTCGTTGGCTGCTTAGGGTCCCCAAGGTCCAGCAGCAGCTTGTGACAGCACCCCAGGCAGTGTCTGCGTGGATCCCCTGGCTCCTGACACTCTTGACAGCTGCCCGCCAGGGGGCCCCAGGGACGCAGTGCTCCTGCTCTGAGCTCTCAGCAGGACCTTTAACTACTCGGCTGTCAGTCATCGTCGCCCTGTGTCCCGGAGGCAAGAAGAGAAGTCCTGAAGTCCTGAGCAGGCCCTCTGCGCTGTCTCAGGGCTGCTTTTCTGTTGCTGAAATCCCAGGCCAATTTTCCTGCTCGATTCAGATGCGTGGGCTCAGTGCTCCCCAGGGAGGCCTTTATCTCCATGGCACAGGCGGGATACTGAGGTACACACAGCAAGGCTAGAAAGGAGGTGGCGGAGCTGGGACCCCTCCTAGCACCGGAAGGGTTACGCGCCCTCCTTCACAGAGCGACGGGAGGAAAGAAGGCGCCCTGCTCCACCGCTTCAGAGCACAAGGTCGTCCAGACGGCCATGCCGAGGAGGAAGACAGCGCTGTGGGCACAGACAGATACAGCCAAGGTGCCTGTGCAGAGCTGTTGTGAGGCGGTCACTTCCTCCAGGGCGGCCGTCCTGGTGAGTGCCGTGTGGGGAGCAGCAGCATGATGTGGAGCAAGGATTCAGATCACACCTGCCAATATGCCAGGGAACGGAGGCGCAGAACATGGGGCGTGCAGGTGCTCCCCGGCCTACAGACACAGCCTGGGGCAGAGGTGCCATGCTGCCAACGCTGGGTGGAAGGGAGGCAAGAGGTGTGCACCCGGACCTGCCACCCTGCCTTGGAGCCATCTGATTACAGACTGAAACCTTCACAAACTGTGAGCTAACCTTTCCGTCCTTCATTTTGAGCACTGAGTATTTTGTCTCAGTAATGAAAGAAAAGTAACCAAGATGGAATTTTAATACCAGAGAAATGGGGTCATGCTGTGACTGTACCTAAACCATGTCGTTCAAGAGCTTATGGGAATGGCTTGTGGGAAGTTTGGAAAGGTCCAGAGATGTCATTTGAAAGAGTAGAGCTGGAACACCTTAGGCTGTTTTGTATGGGAGATTCTGGCCAGCGATCAGAAGACCAGAAGGCTGATAGAAAGCCTGCCTGTAAAGACCAGGCTCGAGAGGTTTCTGCTGGGAAGAAAGACTGCATTGGTTGTTGGACTCCAGATGATATGTGTTATGACTTGGTAGAAAGTTTGTCTGTATTGTGCTTGTGTCCAGAGACTTTGCCTGAGACTGAGATTAAGGATGGCAGACTAAGTCGGGCATGGTGGCGCATGCCTTTAACGCCAGCACTCAGGAGGCTGAGGTAGGAGAAGTGTTGAGTTTGATGCTGACTTGGGCTACAACATGAGCACAATGCTGGCCTGAGCTGCATAGTGCAACCCTGCCTCAAAAAACTAGAGCTAGGAGTTTGGCTCAGTGGCTTAAGCACCTGTCTGACAGGCACGAGGTTGTGAGTTAGATCTCCAGTGCCTAAAAAAAAAAAAGGAAAGAAAAAAATGGTGGCAGATTAATGAATCTGGCAGAAAAAATTTCAAAGCAGTATAATGTTGAGGCTGTGGCCTGGCTATTGTTGGGGTTTTTAGCCAAATGTATCTTGTGAATCAAGAGCCAGGAGTCCAGCAGGATGATTTAAAACACTGAGTTTGGCCAGAAAAATAAGCTCCAGTAAAGCTGTGAACTGCAAAGATAGAGCTGGGGAGATCTTGATTGCTGAGAAGAAACAGGAGAATATAAAAGATGTTCTCAGGGCATCACAAGTAAAAGTAAGTCTAGCCAGGGATTTAGCTCAGTGGCCTAAGCACCTACCTGACAGGCACGAGGTTGTGAGTTCAATCCCCAGTATTAAAAAAAAAAAAAACACAGTAAGTCTCTATCCTTTGCAGCCTCAAAACTGCAAAAGTGAAAGACTTTGCTTTGAGGAGAAAGTTGCAGAGCGCTGTTTTCCAGAATGGCGGCAGCCACACCAGGTTCCAGAATGGCAGCAACACAGAAAAGTTATTTTGCAGAACGGGATTCAGAGTGCCCAGCAATCCAGGCACTCAACCCCTAGAGCCAAGAGAGAAGAAAGCCTGACTGCTGCTCCATCTGGCAGCAGACCTCGGCATCATCCACATGGCACTGGTTTTAGGCACATGCAGAATGCAAGAGTTATGGGCTTTAAAAGGCTTCCACCCCGATTTCAGAAGGCCTGGGTGGCCAGGCAGTGTGCCCCTAAGAAGGCAAAGTGTGAAGCTGTGAAGGAGAAGCCACAGGTGCAGTGGAGAACCCAGAAGTTTAGAAAAGCCAGGAATACAGATCATCTGATAAAACCTGCAAGGAGAGAGCAAAGCCAGCCCAAGAGAGAAGCCATGGGAGCTACAACCACTGGAAGTGCCACAGGGGCAGAGTCAACCAAGCCCTTTGCAGTTCACATCTTGCCACAGGTTGTGTTGGATGCAGCACATGCAACTACAGGATTTGATGTTTGCCCTCCTGGGTTTTAAACTTGCTCTGGCCCCATCCCTTTGTATGCCCATTTATAACTCTTGGAATGGAAATGTCTATCTTGTACCATTGAATGTTGGAAGTGTTTAACTTTCTCTTCATTTGTAAAGGGACTCACAGCTAAGAGTTTGCCTTAGATCTTAGCAGAGACTTGGGACTTGGACTTTTCAGTGATACTGAAACTGTTAGGACTTTGCCAACTCTTAGAGATGGACTAAAATTCCTTTTGTGTAAAGGGATGTGCATGAGTCTTTGGGGGGCCAGGGTCAGAATGTTATGGTTTGTGTCTGGATGTCCCCCCAAAGCCTCATGCAGTCATGGGGGCAGGGTTCTAGAATTTTTGATTGATTTATGGTCCAATGCTAGAATTATGGGTGTGACTGCTACACCCACTCTGGGGCAGCATGCACACAACAGAAGGGAGGGAAAGAGTCTTCTCTTGCCCTCCTCCCTTTCTGCTCTTGCTGCTTTTGCTGTCTTCTGCTTCCATGAATTGTTGCCCCTGTGCCATGCCACCCTGCCTTGGAGCCAGCTAATTATGGACTGAAACCTCCACAAAGTGTGAGCTAAATAAACCTTTCCTTCCTTCATTTTGGGTGCTGAGTATTTTGTCTCAGAAGTTAGAGGAAAGTAACCAACAAAATCAGGGTTCACACTGAGGCAATACCCTCAACTGCTGTGACCCGCGGCTCCCCCAAAGGACAGGCAGAGCCCCTAGGTGCTGTGCAGAATACACCACAGGGCATTTGAAGGCTCCCAGAGTGGTACCTCACGCCAACAGGCCAGGCACTGGAGTTCAGAGGATCAGGGTCAAGTCCTGGCTTGAACCCTGATTAGCTGAGGCCTGGGGCTCCTTACTGAATCTGGAGCTGGTGTCCCCAGCTGTCGTACGAGCACAGTGGTCCCCATGGCCACGTGAGGCCCTCAGAGCTGTGCCAGAGCTCAGCCTCTGCCTCCCCAGGTGATGAAACCAAGGCTCACACAGCAAGTGGGCTGCTTGAGGCCACATGCCGAGCTGGCGGCAGTCCGCGGGACACTGGCTCCATGCCACCGGCACTGTGAGGGTGATCTATCCTGCCTGGTCCCCTCTGTCCACGGACAGCATCTTTCCAAAGCTGCCCCCAGCAGACTCCAGCTGGCTTCTTCTCAGCTGCAGGACCTCACCACCCTCCTCAGAGGTCCATGCTGAGGTCAGTAAAGCTCCAGGATTGTTGACTGCAGCGTCCACTGGACTAGCTTAGGAAATTCTCCGCACATGAGCAACGCAGTTCTGGCTGTCTGTGGGGTTTCCAGAAATGCCTGACCTGGGCTGTGGGTGGCACCAGCCTGATGGAAAGAAAGGGAATGAAGGAGGAGGTTGGCACATGCTGGAAGAGCTCCATTCTGCCCCAGTGGCGCATCTTCTGCTGCCACAGCCTGTAGACAGTGGTCTCATTTCTCCTGCTGTCCAAAGCAGCTTCCAGGGAGCTTCCCCGCCTCCAGCCTGGGACTTGGGCTGCATCCTCACCCCCTCTCATTCTGAGGCTTCCAGTTTCTCAGAACCAAACAGCGGCTGAATCCTCCAGCTCGCTGGGGGGCACACCTTTGACCCCATAAGCTACCTAATAAACCCTCTTGCAAAATTTTACACACACATATTCTACTGATTCTGTTCCTCTAGAAAACCTAACAGATACAAACAGAATAAACAAATAGAGAAGACAACAAAACAATGGGGGGCGGCCGGGGGACGGTCAAGGTCCAGGCACAACCCAGGAATGTCCACTAGGGGGCGCCATACTCCTGCGTTCAGGAGTTCCTAAGTTTTTTCCAGGGAAAAGCACAAATGTCCGGTTAATTGAAGAGTCTGCAGTTTCACTCACTTCTTTATCCATCCATTCATTCAGCAAATATCTACTGGAATTGGGCATACATGTGCCAGGCCCGTGGGCCCAACAATAAGCACTGTGCTTATGTAATCACAGTCTAGCAAAAGGTTCTCGGCTTCTGCGATGAATCTCACAGCCATGGGACGGCTAACTGCATCGCACCATTCATTCATTCATCTTTAACCAGCGTCCAGTGATACCATGTTTCCCTTTCTTCCTCGAATATCTGCGTGCCCTGAACTCTCCACCACTGGCTTGGAATGCTGAGGCAGAGGGCGCAGTGTAGCACAGAAGATGTGACCGGTGACCTGCGCGGTGAGTTTGCTGAAGCCATCCCAGGGGATAACAGAGACCACGCTCAGGACCCTCTGAAAGAAGCTACAGTCCCCTCTCCTTTGCCTCCTGCAGGGAGAGATCGAGGCTTTGCCCAGCCCACTCTTCCTCTGCTTCTTATAAGCAGTCCGGTGCATGTCCCTGTCCCCCAGGAATCTGCGAACGCTGCCGGGTGCAGTGTGAAGAGGCCGGGTGAGCCTGAGCTCAGGACCTGCGTGGCTCTGGGACAGGCTTTCCGCTCCTGGGCACACGTTGGTGTCTCCCTTTCCAAAAGGCAGCTTGGGTGTGGAAGGAAGCACGCAGGTCTGAAGTCAGAAAGCTCGGCCTTTGCTTCCCATCTGGATGCCCAGGTGAGGTGTGGTCTTCAGTCAGTAACTCCCTCTCTCTGGTCCTCACTCCTCTCCTCTGTGGTTAATTAAATGTGGCCACAGAGTCCTACAGAACTTCCCATCAGGACAAGGTTCCCTTCCCTGCTCGCCTTGCTCCCACAGCCAGCCAACACAAGTAAGGCACCGAATAACAGAAAAGCAGAGGTAAATGTTAGTGCTTTCTGCACAGGGTACTTCAAGCCTGAAGGTTTGAAATGAAGCCCACGTACTGGGAGACCTAGGAAACATGGAGGGAGGTCAGGTCCTGCTGACAGTGAGGTAAGTCCCCAGATCCAAATATGTCAGAAGTCATTCATTTTGCTTGTTTGTTTGTTTGTTGTCTTTTTGAGACAGGATCTTGCTATGCGGTTCAGGCTGGCCTTGAGCTCACTTTGTAGCCCAGGCTGGTCTCAAACTCACAATGATCCTCCTGCCTCTGCCTCCCAAGTGCTGGGATTACAGCCATGCCTGGCTTCAGAAGTCATTTGTGTAATCAGATTCTTGATCCATTCTAACACATAAATTCCATTTCTTGCCTAAGGCAATTAGAATTGAGTTAACTATTCAGAAAACTTTCATGGCATAAAGGAAAGGATGCTATCCTAGGGGTCAGATAGTATCTTGTTACTAGTAACTATATGCCATGTTAGCCGGGCGTGGTGGCGCACGCCTTTAATCCCAGCACTCAGGAGGCTGAGGTAGGAGGAGCATTGTGAGTTCGAGGTCGGCTTGGGCTACAACATGAGCGCAAGGCCGACCTGAGCTATGTACTGCGACCCTGCCTCAAAAAACCAGGGCCGGGAGTTCGGCTCAGTGGCTTAAGCACCTGCCCTGGCAGGTGCAAGGTTGTGAGTTCGATCCCCGGTGCCGCAAAAAAAAAAAAAAAAAAAAAAAAAACTATATGCCATGTTATGATTTGAGTCTGGATTCCCCCCAGAGCCCCATGCAGGCAGGGAGGCAGGCTTCTAGAGTTTGTGAATGACTCATAGACCAATGCTGGGATTATGGGTGTGAGTACTACACCCAAGTGGGTGTGGCCTACATACAATATAAGGGACAAAAGAATCTTCTCTCCATGCTCCTCCCCTTTTGCTCTTGTTGCTTGTGCTGGTTTCCTGCACCATGAACTGTTGCCCTCTGCCATGTGTGCCACTCTGCTTGGAGCCAGCTGATTATGGACTGAAACCTCCACAAACCATGAACTAAATAAACCTTTCCTTCCTTCACTTTGGGGGTTAGGTATTTTGTCCTAGCAATGAGAGAAAAGTAACCAAGACATGCCACTATATGTTTCTTGTGTCTCTGGACTTCAGTTTAGAACTCTAGCCATTCATTTGCCCAATAAATATTTATAGGCATGTGTCTGCTAGGCACTGACAATACTGGGGTAACAAGACCCCATGGCTCTTGCCCTCATTACAAGAGAAATTAAGTTCAGTTCCATGAAAATAAAGCTTTGTTTTTGAACACCTGACTTGGTCACTGTACAATCTGCTCACAGTATGAATCTCGGCACTTGGTAACTGCTATTATTGCTCTTCATCTCCTTATCAGCTACTACTGTAGGTTGCCTACAGGAGGGGCAAGAAACTGAGCCTAGTAGGAAGGGGAAGGATGGTGCTATACACTTCATTTCCTTCCCAGCAATCACAGCCAATTACTAATGTTTACCAGCCTAATCACAGGAGCCACTGAGGTAAGGCTTTAAAAATAGCCTCGCACGGGCCTAAGTTCAATGCTCTGGGACCTTCGAGAATTGCCAATGGGGCCGGGCATGGTGGCACACACCTGTAACCCCAGAACTCAGGAGGCTAAGGCAGGAGGATTGCTGTGTGTTCAAGGCCAGCCTGGGCTACACAGTGAGTTCAAGTTCAGCCTGAAGTACACAATGGGACCCTGTCTCAAAAAACAAACAAAAAAATAACCAATGGGCCACCAAATACATTTTTTCTGGCCTCTGGCAAAGACTTTTTAAGAGTTAAATAAGCTCATCAGTTCCCCAAAATCAGGCTTAGAAACAGAACTACTTAAGCTCAATCTTCATCAAGCCTTGTTATAAAGAACTGATAAAGTCACCTGCAGGTGGATTTTCATTTTTAAAGGAAATTCGTGACTTGGGCTAAAGAAGCAGAATGTCAGAAAAAAGTTCAGTAAAAGTGGGTAGATTTGGCAGGCCCCAAATAACCAGAGTGCCAGCCCACTTTCTATTTCTTAGTTTACTGCTTCATTTAACAAATATTTATCAAGTTTACTCTGCACGAGACACGTGCCAGGCTCACACGTAGACTGGGATCTGGCGATGGAACCGCTGCCAACTTCTAAGAGGGCAGCGCATAATGTCAGATAAACACAAGCGCACTCCTGCGTTCCGCCGGAGGCCACTCGACAAAGCCTACTCAGCGATGTATAAACCAGCTTCTGCTAACAAATCAACTCATGCGCTGTAGCCTAAGACCTTGCAAGTCCTCACCTTCTCGTTATTATTGCTGAATTAACAAATAACCTCAAAATTCAACGGTTTGGTACTTTCACTAAACTATACATTTAAAATAGTTAAGATGGTAACTTTTGTTATGTATATTTTACCATAACAAATTATGGAAGCGAGGCAGGGGTAACGCCTACAATCCCAGCTACTCGGGAGGGTGAAACAGGAGGACTCAAGGTCTGAATCCAGCCCGGGCAACCTAGAGACCCCGCCTCAAAAAAAATACAAAGGACTGGGGATGCAGCTCGGCGCTGGGGCAGCCGCCTACCACGTTCACACAGGACAATACACGGCCAGGAAAGCGCCGAGTGCCGCCACCCTGACAAGCACCCCGCGATCTCCGACGCTTCCAGCACTTGCGCGTGCTGCAGGGCAGGCACTAACCGCGCCGGGGAGCGCGCGCCCCTCGCAACCAAGGGCGCCGCCGCGCGTGCCTGAGGCCGGGTCCCACCCCGAGCGCCGCCGCAGAGGGAGGCATCACGGCGAGCCCGCTCGGAGATGAGCCCGCACTCCCAGACAATTTGAACTCTATGGAACTGGAAGCAAAATATCACATAAAGCCTGTGGAACTTTGCCCATGACAAGTCTAGGCATTCTCCTTGCCTGCAGCCAACCTCCGGATCATCTTGGAAAAACCCTTGCCGCGCGACTCCCCGCCCCCTTCCACGCGGCGCCCTTGAGTGACGTCAGAGGTGCGCCAGCGCAGCACGCCCCGCGCCGACTCCCCACCCATTTCGCCGCGGCGCCTGCTAGTGACGTCAGACGTGCGACTGCACGTTTTCCCCAGTGACTCGCTCAGTCCCGTGCCTGAGCACTCCCGGAACGGAGAACCATGAACCGCAGTCGCCAGGTGACGTGCGTGGCCTGGGTCCGCTGCGGCGTGGCCAAAGAGACGCCGGACAAGGTAAGGCTGATCTCGGGGAGCCTGCGCGCCGGGCCTCCCGGGTGATCCGGCCTAGTTCCAATCTCGACGGCACTGTGGACCCCATGGCCTGGAGGGTCGGTTCCGCCCGGCTGGGGGTCCTCCGGCCGAGGCTGCCCGCAGCCCCGCTCCCCCGGCGTCTCCGCGCACAGCTGGAAGAGCGCACTGTGTGGGAACCCGCCTTCCGCCGCGCGCTGGGCGTGCGCTGGCCCGGGGCGTGAGCTGTGGCTGGGACGCTGGTGTCGTGGGGCTGCAGTCGAATTGGGAGTTTCTTGTAATCCAAGTGGGAATGAGAAGTGGATGTGACACGTTATGAAAGAAAAAGCTGTAGGAATTGGAGACAGGTCGCAGCACAGGTGGAGCTTACTGTCGGTTACTCATTCATTGCATACGGAGTGCTTTCCGCAGGCCAGGCTCTGTTCAGGGCTCTAGGACAGACAGGGAAAGGGCCCCGCCGTCACGTAGGTAGGGCTCATGTCATAGAAGATGTGAAGGGGTCGGCTTAGAGATAATCGATGGCCCACAGGGAAGATGATAGGAACGGAGCGCCTTGGATGTGGCGTTCGTGGGAGTGAGGGGTTGGAATAGACCCACTTGATG